>PVKC010013728.1:0-22799 GCA_004027635.1 Crocidura indochinensis | reverse complement strand
TATCATATTTAATTGAATAGTTCAACAAGATAATATGCCATGGCATACACCATCCTGTGAAACTGATCAATGAATTAGACTTACAATAAATAACACAGCACTTAAATGCAACATAGAAATTGAGAATTACACCAAAAGAAGGGAGACAAAAAAAGACAAGTAAAAAAGAAAGGTATTGTGAATTGAGGAGAAAGGGGAAAAGATTGGGGGAAGTGATTTTGAGATCTGATGATACAGATTCTTAAAATCATGTCATATAGTGAAATGACACATGACTAGTGAAAATATATTGTGTTTAGATATATTAAGGATGAACAAGAAAAACTATTAGTGGTATTTTAATCTAGTTAAGAGGAGATAGATACACATTTTTTGGAAATGTCAGTAACAATCAACTTGTTTTGAGAGGGGTAAGAAAATAAGCCATGTATAAAAATAAATAAAGAAATGACTATTATGATAAAAATCTATATTTAATTTTAATTGAGAGGAACAGCAGGTGAATCTCAGTGCTTACTCTGCAATAGTGCTCAGGGATAACTCCTAGTGGGGGTTGAGGGTCCATATGGGATTCAGGAAGTCTAAGCAGAGTTGCTCCTGGCCCCAATTCTATATTCTTAAAAAAATTTCATTGTATCACCATGGGAGTACAGAATCAAAACATGGTTTTGTTTCACTCATACAATATTATAACCTTAATAAATTTACCAGAACACAAGGGGGCCGGGCGGTGGCACTGGAGGTAAGGTGCCTGCCTTGCCTAGGATGGACCATGGTTCAATCCCCCGGTTCCCCATATGGTCCCCCAAGCCAGGAGCAACTTCTGAGTGCATAGCCAGGAATAAACCCTGAGAGTCACTGGGTGTGGCCCAAAAAAGAAAAAAAAATTACCAGAACATATTTCCTGCCACAGAAGTTCCTTCTTGTCACACACTCATAGCCAACTTCTATGGCTCTCTCGCGCTCACTCTCTCTCTCTCTCTCTCTCTCTCTCTCATTTTTACTGAAAGGTTATAATGCATATCACTTTACTTACTTTCAGCACCCAGTTCTTGCTCAAAATAATCATTTTCAACTATTGTCATAATAGTGCCTTCTCTGCCATAGTTGCACACTCTACTTGTGGTAGGCAGTAGATCATGGATCAATCTTCCTGGTGTTTGATTCTATATCTTTAGTTATTGGTTGGACTGATTTTATTCAGAAGTGAACTGTTTTCTTATCAAAGTGGTAAAGTCAAGTTCTCCTAAAATTTGGATAGCTTAAAAAAAATCAAGAACATGGGCCAAAGAGATAGCATAGAGGTAGTGTGTTTGCCTTGCATGCAGAAGGATGTTGGTTTGAATTCTGGCATCCCATATGGTTCCCTGAGCCTACCAGGAATAATCCCTGAGCACCACCAGGTTTGGCCCAAAAATCAAAAAATAAATGCATAAATAAAGATATAAATAAATAATAAATAAGAACATAAAATCAAGGAGAAGAGTTTATTTTTTGTTAGAAATTTGGTGTTAATTTCACTGGTGTTTTCTTCTTTTACTAAGTGAACCAGGGAAGCACATATGACATTAGATCCATGAAGTCAGTTGCTTTCTATACTATCATTTTCCAGTGATCTTAAGACTCTAAGCATTCTACATATTCTTAATTGCTATTTCTATATTTCTTTTGGTGGAGGAGGTGTTACTAATGATTGAGTTGAGTTGTAAATGTGAAGTTAGTGCTGTTGTTTCGTGGTGCTGTTGTTTGTGTTGGCTTTTTCTGGTAATTGTAAAGTTAGGAATAGAATACAAGACTTCATTCATGCTGAATTCTTCTCTAGTTCCAATATACTTCCTCCAATTCATTCTATGATTGAACTTTAAAGATAAACCCTCACCAACACAAATCTTACTTGTTTTCAGAATATTAAATACTTCTTTATTAAGGAAAAAGTTCAAATTAGAAAGGTAGTTTTACGAAGTATAAAAGTTAATAATGTGTCAACTTTTAGAATAGTTTAAAGATTTTAATTTATGTAAATTATGGTTATTAAAACTGCAAAATTAATTACTATATTATGGATGACATCAAGATTATCTTTCTTTGTTCTATTCATTCTGTGTGCTGTGATTAGGTATAATATATTAAACATAGCAGATTTGCAGATTTTACTGGACTATAACAGTCCAATATCATCATTACAGTCCTGATACAGACCATGTCAAGTTCTGTGGTTCATTCCTTCCGAGGTTAATGGGGTTTGGTCAGAGCAACAGTACAGGAAAGAGTTTATGCCTTTCATGTGGCTAATGTGGATTTGAAAGTCAGCATTCTATATGGTGCTTAAAATACTACCAGTAGTAATTCCTAAGAATAGATACAGGAGTAACCCTGTATAGTCAGCTAGTAACACCTGAGAACTATTTGGTGTGTTCCAAAAGCAATAATAAAAATAACAAAAATGATGGGTTTGTGTCAAGCTTAGGAAACTAAGAAAACAGGTACTTAGGGGCCAGAGCAGTGGTGCTAGAGGTAAGAAGTCTGCCTTGCAAGCGCTAGCTTAGGACGGACCATGGTTCAATTGCCCGGGGTCCCATATGGTCACCCCAAGCCAGGAGCGATTTCTGAGAGCATAGCCAGGAGTAGCCCCTAAGCATTAATGGGTGTGTCCCTCCTCAAAAAAAAAAAAGAGAGAAAAAAATAAAAAGAAAACAGGCACTTAAACAATAAGAAGTGTTAAATAATTGGGTTTTCGGGGCCCAAGCAATGGCGCAAGCAATAAGGCATCTGGCTTGCAAGCAATAGCCTAGAATGAACCACTGTTCGATTCCCCTGGCGTCATATGGACCCCACAAGTCAGGAGCGATTTCTGAGCACATAGCCAGGAGTAACCCCTGAGCTTCATCGGGTGTTGCCCAACCACCCCCCCCAAATGAGTAATATTTCTTAGAATTGGAAGTAAATTATTAGATCTTCTTTCCTCAAAGTAATAAATGTTTTCTTCAATTCAAAAATGTAATTTTTATCACAATGGGCATAGAAAAATGTTGCTTAGAATAAAACCAAAAACATTTAAAAAGAGTCACAAGCTCTCTACAGTAATTTTCTATTTATATATTTATATATTTATATGGGAGGTGAAGGTAGATCTGCACTGGATTTGCTTTCTGGGATCACTATTCAAAAGCTCACAGGCTGTCAGCTGCAAGCAAGGTTAGTTTCTTACCAACTATATTATTGCTCCAGTCCTAAATGCAAACTTTTAAGGAGAAAATAAGTAATTAACAATATCAATGTTACAGCAATTTTTCTCCGTGTTATCTTCTATGTATTATATTTACATTTACTTTTTTTTCCATTTTGACTTGTTTGAATGGTAAAATGATAGTGATAATGATATTCTTTTAGTCTTTTTCATGTGAGTGTCCTATATCTAACACATCTTATTGAAAGAATGGTTTCTTTTCTTCAGTATCTGGGATTCCTTCTCAAATATTAGTTTACCATAAATACACTGTTTTATTTTTAAACTCTTGTTTTTATTTCATTTGTCTGTATTTTGTTTTAGTGCCTAAACCATGTGTTGCTTACTATAACATAATACATCTTAAATTTGGAGGAAAAAAGTAAAAAATGGATTCCAATTTGACCTAGCTATGACATTTCTTAAAACCTACTTCCAAAACACAAAATCTCTAATAAGATATTTATACACACCTGTGATCAATTAAGCTTTTAAAAATAATATCCAGATATTGAAATCAATACAAACACAAACATAATAGAATACTATACAGTCACAAAAAATAATATCATGTTTTTGTGGCAACTTGTACAGACAGAATTGAAAACTATATTGTTGTGTTAAATAAGCAGAAAACAACCACAGCATGATCTCATTCATTTTTGTGGAATAACAATTCAAGGATGCACATAATGTGAAATAATAATAAATCCTGTACACTGGATTACAGACCTGAAAGTTCATGTTTGGAGAAAATGAGGAAAAGGAAATTATTTGATTGTTTAGAAGAAACACTAGTGGAGATTCTACCCCTTGAACTACCTCCCAATTCCTAAGATATTGGTATTGAAATAGTCATAACACTTGAAAAAATTAAGTCAACAAAGATAATGAATAAAAATCAAGACTAAAGAAGACACTACAAAGAGTGTACAGCTCTATATAAAATATTTCATATTTTCATATGTATATTGTCTATTTTGGTCCAAAATCAATGTTCTTTAATTTCTAAGATAAAATATTAAAGTATCTGTGCCTTAAAATATTCTTAGTAAATGTTAGGTTAAATAGTTTGATTGCTGTTATTATATGCAAATTGTCAGAACAATTATTTAAAACAATTTTATTGCTGAATTGTCTCAATTTTGAAGACATTAACAAGTATTACAAACTGAATTAAATCATATTCTTTTAATTGCACTTAGAAACTCACATTTGACTGCAATAATATGAACCATGAATAACCTTATCAATACAATTAACAATGGATTTAATTATAATTCACATTTTTCTCAGAATAATTAATTTACTTGAATAATAAAAACCATGAGTCACTCTTTAGGCCAAGTAGAAAGTGCATTTTATCTATTAGTGATTTTCTAAATTGTTACAGAAAAACATTTGTTATAAAATAATAGAGTATTAAACTGAAATTTTGATGTTAAAATTGAAATATTTGTACTTAGAGTTTCAGTTTAAGATTGGCCCACAATATAACTCTAAAAGTTTAAAATAAATTAAAAAATACATACTCATTTCCTTTCAGATACATCTTTGTTTGATTATTGTTTAGTACATATGTTACCAGTTTAGAAAACTATGGCAAGGAAATATTTTACTTAAACATTACCATTATCAAAAAGTAAAATGTGCTAGTCAATAAAAATTTATTAAGAACGTATTTCCGGGAATTGAATTAATAGCAGTTGGGTTATTTTGTAGAATTCAAGTAATGTTGAGTAAGGATATTGATAAAAATAGTTTGAGAGATTGTCTCATGACAAGTTCCTTTACATGTAATGTAAACTAGACTGAAAAATGTCAAAGTTCCCTTTTTCTGAGAATATATTTACAACATGAGATAAAACAAGATAAAATATAACTGTGAAATCAGATGTTTAGGAAAAAATTTTAAAAGGACTATCTATTAATACACAAATTATTTAGACTATTTCATAGAAAAACAAGTTCACACATACAAATAAATTATATAGTAAACAACTTCCAGTAGAATGATCAAAACTTGCATTACCTGAATATTTCTTACCTGAATATATTATATACATCATCTATTCAAAGATACTTTAAATTGGTTGCCTTGTATTGTTAAAGAAAATTCAAATTACATATTAAACATTTTATGTACTTCAAGTTTAATGTAAGAATATTTTAATGTTTGATGTAACTGAATGATATCAAGCATATCTGAATTTTATTAACATGAATTTAGAGGTCTGTAATCCTCAATATTACTGATTCCATTATTCTTAAAAAAAACCAGACTCTTAATTCCTGTGTCTTGGTCTGAAAAAGTACTACAGAATAAAGAACAACTAAAAGTTCATGGAGTATTCTGTACAAAAAAATATTTTGAACAATTTAATAGCAATCTATAATTGAAAAACATTCCCATTTTAACTTATTTTGAAATATAACCTATTTAAGGACACACTGTGTCATTTAAATAAAAAACAGTTTATATTTACTTGAAACAAAGCTATAATTATTTTACTATGTTTCTTTGCTTAGTTAGCTTATTTATAAATGAAATATAAGCATATAGTTTCCTGTTTATATCTACTTATTTATAATGAATGTTGGCTTTAGAACCAATACATTTCTGTGTCAAATAAGCACAGATGACACTTTGGTCTGTTTCACATCCCCACGGGTCTTATGATGGCTTTCTGCAAGCCACATAACGGTTTCTGTGACATTCAGGTTTGGATGTCATCCAACTTTTTAAAGCTTAATGTAGACAAGACTAAATTATTACTCATTGGTCTCCACAACATCAATCTTTATTTTTCTTTTTAGTTCTTTCCTCTGACATATAGTATATCCTCTTCAATGTCTCTGGGCTCAGAACACTGAACTGATTTTAGATTCCAAGCTTTGTTTTTTGATGTCCATATTAATCAGGTTGCAAAGTTATCTTATTACCATCTTAGGAGCCTTTCTACGATATACCTGACTTAGTCTCCAAGGGACAGAAGAACTCTCAATGAGCTTCCTTTACATCTTGCTAGGATTATCATAATACATTATATTCTGCCTTACTTGTCACCTCTACTCAGCAGCTTCCAGCTAATACAGGCTCTAGTAATGTGTGAAAGCACACAGAAACTAGATTATCTGATCACAGTACTTTGGCAATGAAGAAATTATGCTTTCCTCTTGAAAATCTTGGTTTTGTGTAATACTTTATTCCATAAAAACATGATGGGTTTCTGAACTTTAGTTAAGTGACTTGTTAAGACTAATTGCTATTTTTCTTCAGGAAAAGTGCCAAGAATTGAAGCTATTCATTTTCTAAAGTAAACTCAATAATAAAAAATATAACAGTTATGACCCTGAAGATAAATAATTAACATTTTTTAATTTATTAGTAAGTTGCGAACTTAGAAGGACATTATTTCATAAAATAATCTTGTTAATAATGGACTATTATTTTGTTATACAAATAATCACTCTGATGTTTATTTTTCCACAAATTTGAATGTTAGTAATATGGTATTAGGTATAAAATGGCAAATAATTATTTGATTTATGTTTTAAAATGAAACAAGTCCCCTTGTTTCAGTCCTGATTCTCAAATATAACTAAATTCTCCAAAAGGATAGCATTGCAGGGATGATATAAAATACTGTCTATTCAGCCTTTTATAAAAATTCACCTAAATTAATAAAAAATACTTTCATTTTATTTAAGATACCGTCAACTTGCACATAGATGTTTCTTCACTTGAATACTCATTTTACCTTATTACTTTAATTTATCCATGTATCAATGGTTAAGTGACAACAGATAATCATCAGAAATCTTTTTTATATTAGCTCTCTGAATTTACTTTTTCATAAAGTTGACTTGAATGGCTCTTACCTATGGTGCAAAATTCAAAATATGATTTCCTATGTCTCAGTTACAAAAGATTTCATTTAGTAACAAATATCCTATTAAATAAAGAAATTAGTCAAGTATTAATCTCTTCTTCAAAAAGGGAAAAGAAAAATAATGGGCTATCTTTATATATATATATATATATATATACGTATATGTATATATAGTTTATATATAGTTTTATATATATAAAAAGTAAAAACTATATATATATAAAAACTACAAACATGCTTGCAATCATGGTGCTTAAATAAAGATTTATATATAATCATATATATGAATTTATATATATGATTACAAGCATGTTTGTAGTTGGGTTTCAGTCATAAACAGAATACCCCTCTTCACCAGAGCAACATTCTCACCATCAATTTAAGTTTTATTTGCTTCAAATTTATAATGGGACATGAGCTTAGAGCTGGAAATGTAAACGTCAGGTTATTATAAAACAAAAATACTTAGGAGCAACAAATAAGAGATAAACAAAGCCAATCATTTTAAAAGGCAGGTATCAAAACAAAGGCCTTCTGGGAAATGAGAAAACAAAAGGTAAAATGCAAAAAATACATGGTTAATTTAGAATAATTTACAGTACATTTTTATTTATAAATAATGCAATTGAAAGTTAGTAATCTGAACTCAGTAAATAATAGTCATAGTGACCATTTGACCATGTTTTTCTCTAACACAGAGAAAACAAAATTCAACTTCCAGTAGTTTACAGTGCATTCCATTGAATTTCAGTGATAAACACAGGCTAAAAGCAAATGTCAATAAAGCAATCAGACAAGCATGATTAACAATAGCATAAAATTAAAGCAACAGTCATAGTTATGTAAACAATATATATTTCACACTAAAAAGATAATAAGAGACAGGGATAGGCATCATACAATGATTAAGGAATCAATACATCATGAAGAATTAACACTCATTAACCAAATGAAGCATCAAATGAAAGGACATCAAAATTTATAAAGCAACTATTAATAGGCCTCTAGAAAGACATCCATAGCAAAACAATAATAGTAGCTGACTTTAACAATCCAGTCTTTTATTTGTAAAGATCAATCAGAGAAAAATCAAAAGGGAAACTCAGAACAGCTTTGAATGAAGATTTAGAATATTTAGAAGACTTAGAATAGCTAATCTTATAGATTTCTACATTGTTCTCCATCATTAAAATAAAGCCAATAAATATTCTTCTCTAGGAACATTTTCAGGTGATATTCTCAAGGAGAGACCATATAGGCTGAATCATTAAAAAAAAATGCCATCAAGGGGCCGCCGAGATAGCACAGCAGTAGGCATTTGCCTTGCACGCGGCAAATCGGGACAAACCTGGTTGTATCCTAGTGTCCCATATGCTCCCTCAATCCAGGAGCGATTTCTTAGTATATAGCGAGGATTAACCCCTGAGCATCAACGGATGTGGCCCCAAAACCAAAAACCAAAACAAAAGTCATTATGATCATGAAAACTTAAATATCCTATATGACTTAAATCATAGTGAAATAATAACATCAATATATAATATAAGATATATCTATAAAAGCACAAAAATGTAGAGACTAACACCATGATCATTTAATAATTACTGTATAAGTGTGGAGATAAAATAATTATTAATATAAATTTTGTTTGATTTGAAGGTACAGCTTGGCTGTACCTGACTTTCTTATGACTGTACTCAAAGATTATTCAAATCTGTACTCAGAAGACTATATGAAGTATCAGGGATCAAATAAGTTTACTATGTGCAAAACAATCACCCAACAAGCTGTATTAACTCCACAGCCCCTACAAGTAAAAAAAATTAATTTCTGAATGCAAATGAGAATTAAAAAATGAGCTATTGGAACATATAATCATAGTAAAACAGTAGTAAGGTTCATAGTATTACAGGCTCACAGGAAACACACACACAAATAAAACTAAATGAATAATCTAATATCACATCCTATGGGACTAGAATGAACAGAATAAATTAAACCCAATACAGTAGGGGGTATACAAAATAAAAATCAGTGTGTGCAGAAACAGAGTAGGAAAAAAAAACCTGATCAGTGAAACCAGAAGCTATTTATTTGGCAGAACAAGATTTACAAATCATTATCCAAGCTCACAAAAAGAGAGAAAATCTAATAATTTGAATTACACGCAAAAAGGAAGAAATGATAACAGAGATACATAGGATAAAAGAATACATAGGATTAAGAAAATACTATTATACACAACTGATGGCACTGAGCCAGAGAACATAAAAAATAGACTTTTGAAATAATTAAATCTCCCAATATAAACCTTACTGTTTTAAAATTTTAAAACTCTAGTAGCTAGCAAGATAAGTATATAGGAATGTAAGGTACATAAAGTGTTGACCTTGCATAAAGCTAACCTATGTCCTATATGCATCACCACATATGCCCCCTGACCACTGCCAAGAGTAAATCTTAAGCACAAAACCAGAAATAAACTATAAGCACTGGTAAACTTGCTTTTAATCCCCCCAAAAATCTACTATTTGCATTGACAAAAACCATAAATCAAGTCTATTAAAAATATTTAAAATACACATGCTTTGCTGGATAGCTACCAAACCTTCAAGGGGGGGGGGGTTATAAGTTATATTGTGAATTCTTCCATGTAGTTTATGAGGTAAGCTTTACCTCAGTACTAAAAACAAAATGAAAACTCTCTCTCTCTCTCTCTCTCTCATTCTCACACACACATACACACACACACTCACTCACAAAAAACACATACTGTAGAATAGTTTTCCTGATCAAAATAGATCCAAAAACCTTGAATAAAACTCTGTGATACATTCAAATTCTCATACATCATGACCAAATCTAGACAAATCAATTAATTCAACAAAAAGAAAGATAATAATCACATAATCATATGAACTGAAGCAGTGGAAGCTTTTTATAAGATTGATCATCCACTGGTGAAGAAAAAACACTCAAAAAATGAAGGCATATACCTCAACACAATAAAGGTCATATACAAAAATAGCACAGTGACAATTTAATATGCAAGGATGAGAAACAAAAGACTGTTTTCTCTAAGATCAGTCCCAGGGATAATCACTGAAACTAATATTATTATTCAATATAGTTTTGTAAGCCATGCTCACAGAAATATACAAGAAAAAATTAAATAGACCAAATACATTAAATTATAAATTATGATAGCTAAAGTAAAAGTTCAAATAATATTATAATAGCTGATGTAAACCAAATAGAAGGAAAATTTTGAGTATATTTTCTTTTTGTGTGTGCTAGTTAATATATTTTATATTTAATTAATGTCTTTATGCATCATGATTACAAACATGTTTGTAGTTGGGTTTCAGTTATTAAAAATTAGAGCACGCACATGCACTAGTACAACATTCCCACCACCAAGGCCCCCCATCTCCCTCCTCATCCAGCCCCTGCCTGTAATTGAGACAGGCATTCTATTTCTCTTATGCACTACTATTGTCATGATAGTTGTCACTGTACTTATTTCTCTAACTGAATTCACCAATCTTTATGTTAAGCTTCCATCCAATATCTATACTATGCCTGTGTATTATTACAATAATGTCTTTTATATTTCTTAAAATCCAGGAATGAGTAGGACTATTCTGTGTCTATCTATCTCCCTCTGACTTATTTCCCTGAGCATAAGTTTCTATATCCATCCATGTATAGGAAAATTTCATGACATCATGTTTCTTGACAGCTGCATAGTATACCATTGTGAATATGTACCAAAGTTTCTTTAGTCATTCTTCTGTTGAAGAGCATCTTGTTTGTTTCCCAGATTCTGGCCATTGTAAATAGTGCTGCAGTGAATATAGGTGTTCAGAAAGCCTTTTTGTATGGTGTTTTTTGTGTTAGTAGGGTATATTCCTATGAATGGTATAGCTGGATCATATTGGAGCTCAATTTCCAGGGTTATTTTTTTGGGGGGGTTATTTGTTTGTTTTTTGGTTTTGGGGTCACACACGGCAGCGCTTAGGGGTTACTCCTGGCTCTACACTCAGAAATTGCTCCTAGCAGGGTCAGGGACCATAAGGGATGCTTGGATTTGAACCACCATCCTTCTGCATGCAAGGCAAACACCCTACCTCCATGCTATCTCTCTGGGCCCCCCAAATTTCCAGTTTTATGAGGAATCTTCATATTGTATTCTATAAGGCTGGACTAGATAGCATTCCCACCAGCAGTGAATGAAAGTTCTCTTTTTGCAACATCCCCGCCAGCACTAATTGATTTTTTTCTTTGTGATGTGTGCCAGTTTCTGTGGTATGCGATGATAGCTCACTGTAGTTTTGATTTAATCTCCCTGATGATTACTTATGTGGAGAATTTTTTCAAGTGCCTTTTGGCCATTTGTATTCCTTCTTTAAGGAATTGTCTGTTCATTTCTTGTCACCATTTTTTGTTTGTTTCTCATTAAATTCTATCAGTACCTTTATATCTTAGATAAAATCTCCTTATCTAATAGGTATTGAGTGAATAGTTTCTCCCCTTCTGTAGGTGGCCTTAGTATTCTAATCTCTATTTCCTTTGAGGTGCAGAAGCTTCTCAGTTTAATATAGTCCCATTTGTTTATCTCTGCTTCCACTTCTTTGATCAGTGGTGTTTCCTCCTTGAAGATGCATTTAGTCTCAATGTCACAGAGTGTTTTACCTGCTTGTTTTTCTATATACCTTATGGTTTCAGGTCTGATATCAAGGTCTTTAATACATTTAAATTTTACCTGTTGACCTTCAGGATCTTTCAGGAAATTGAAGACAGAAGTGCTCCCAAATAGTTTTTATGAAGCCACATCACCCTAATACGAAAACCAGACAAATATTCTGCAAAATAAGAAAACTGAAGAATGTAAAATCACCCACTAGTCATAGCTCCAAGCCCAGGTGAATGAGTCTGAATCAGGATGTACATGAAATAATCCAAACCAGGCTGAGGGTGAAACATGTGTAGTCTGGCAGTCTTCTACTTAGTATAGAGAGCCTGCTACCTGCTAGAACTGCTGTTTTTATTGAGTACAGAGACCACCTCAAAATGAGGTTGTAGCCCAGGTTTACATATAAGACTATATTTATTTTGGGTAAAACCAAGATGTTCACAAACAGATACAGGGAAACCAGAAATAAACTTTGTTTTTTAGTAAAATAAGTTGTAACCCAACAACTGCCCCTTTTTGTTCAAGAAATTGAAGGACACATAACCCATATTCTATTGTTCTCTGCTAGAGGCAGGAACCCCTGATCAGAATTCACAAAAGTGGTTATTTTGCATAAGCATAGTAAAAGTTGGCTGCAATAGCATTGAAATTTAAACTATATACATCATTCTCAAGAAAAAAGCCAGCTTTCTTCATATCTTTGTATTATACATCTCACAACATTTTATAGACTTCTCTGAACATAAACATTAGAATTTTCTGCAGATTCTCTTAATTAAAAAATTCTTAAACATTCTTACACCTAGCACAGTAATAAAATTCTAGAACATTTACTAGGATAACCGAGAATTTTAAAAAATCTAACATTATGCATTTCCCCTAGAATTCTGCAAATTAATTTTAACCACTAAATTTGGATGCAAAATTTTCTGTTTGCAGTGAGTCTTAGAACAAAAAATAAGATTCATACAGATAAAACAAATTATAACTAGCATTCAAGTAACTGATACAAATAGGGTCAAGAGATTAGCCTAGAAGAAATTTAAGTTTTTGAAGGTAACCCAGGTGCAGGAAGTTCTGAAAGCATCTTCTAAGCTGTTCTTCATCTGGTCTTGGGTCCTCTATCTTCTCCATTTTCACCTTTGTGTTAGGCTGCTGGGGTTTCCTCAATAAGTTGTTGCAGGTTGTGGAGCCAAGATCTTCACAAAAAGTGCCTCCAGTAGAAGAAAAATGGTACACGTCGGCATCTGGGACACTTCCCAGAGTCTTCAACTCTAACTCTTTCATTGCCTGCTTCTGTCTCACCTGAAGGGGTGGGCCAGCTGAATGAGGCTGGGGGATGAATCAACAGAACCTATGTTGATTAAGAACATAGCTCTTACCTTTCACTAGAATTCGCCAGGTCCTTATATAATAGCGCATTTTGGTCCCCTAGATTCTTTCTGGACAATAAACTCCACAGTCTCCCCGTAACCAACGCTACACAGAAACTTCCTGAGATCGTTTCTCTTAATAGCTGACAAGTGAACAAAGACATCTTCTTTGATGCCATTTCTGATGTTAAATCCATAACCATTCCAGACATTGAACCATTTGACAGTGCCCAGAACTTGATTGTTATTACCGGCTTATCTACCTGATTCAGTGCTTGAGGCACAGGTTGAGCCATTTTCAGACTCTGAGTCTGCAGAGATCGTAGCTGGTTCCTCAATCTTGAGAGATAGTGTCTCTCTGGTATAGTACCAGTAGTAAATGATAAATTATCATCCCTGTGAAGGCCTTTATATTGAGAACAAGTCTCTAATGGGAAGGCTCTCTTCCCCTTTTGTGGAATGTTTAAAGGAGAATCTCTAAATATCCTGGCACGTGCAGTCCAAAGTGAGAAATGCAGGTCGATGGACCAGAGCAACATGGAGCCTTTCAGAGAAGGAGTCATGTTCACCAATATTCCAGTGAAAGACATGACACATTCAGTCCAGTTCAAGGGAGCCGTCATAATGAGAATCCACCAGAGGGTCAGTCAAATCATTCGCAATCATTTAGGTCTTTTCTGGTCACTGGATCCTAGGCCCCTGTTCTGGCACCAACTGCTAGTGGAGCCTAAGGCTCCACATCAAGGATCTAGTGAGACGCAGGTCTAGAAGCAAACGTTGACACAGGAAATAAGCCACACAGTGAAGAGGTACAAGAATGAGTTCAGGAAATTCAACACTAATGCAAGGAATTCAAACCACCTAAGATTTATGCTCTTAAAAAGGAATGCAGTTCAGTGGAAGAAGACTGAAGAATGAGCCTCTGCCTTTTTCAGACTCCTGATTTTATTGAATACTGAGAAGATAATAATCTAATATCCCATCACCTAATCAGGCCATAGGATGGGATATGAATATTGATTAGTAAATCAATAAACCATTGATAATAATATACTAATTATTATCTAATAATATCCCTGATGAACTAATATCCCTGATGAACACAGATACAAAGATCCTCAATAAAATGATGGCAAATAGGATCCAATGCCTCATGACTAAGTAGGTTTTATTCCAGGAATGTAAGGATGGTTTGACCTATGTAAATCAATCAACATAATACACCATGTAAACAAAAGGAAAATAAAAGCCATATAATCATATCAATAGATGCAGAGAAAATATTTGACAAGATACAACAACTATTTAAGATAAAAAAAAACCTCTCAACAAAATGGGAATGGAAGGAATTTGCTCTCAATATAGTCAAGGCAATCTACACAAGCCAATGACCAATATTATTCTCAATAAGGATAAACCAAAAACCTTTCTTCTAAAATCCAGTACAAGATATGGCTGTCCTCTCCCACCACCCCTATTCGTCATGGAATGGGAAGTACTTGCCATATCAATTAGACAATAAAAATTTATCAAGGACATCCAGATAGGAACAGAAGAAGTCAAGATAACACTGTTTGCAGATAACATGATAGTATATTTAGAAAACCCTAAAACTCTACCAAAAGCCTTCTAAAAACAATAGATTCATATAGCAAATGTGGCAGGCTACAAAAGTAACAAACAAAAATTAGTGGTCTTCTTATACAAAAATAAAGATAGAGAAGAAATGGACATTAACAAAGCAATTCCATTCACATCAATGCAGTACAAACTCAAATACCTTGGAGTCAACTTAACTAAAGACGTGAAGGACCTATAGAAAGAAAACTACAAAACACTGCCTCAAGAAATAAAAGAGGACATGAGGAAAAGGAGACACATACCCAGTTCATGAATTGGGAGGATTAACATTATTAAAATGGCAATACTCCTCAAAGCATTGTACAGATTTAAAGCAATCCCTCAAAGGCTACCCATGACATTCTTCAAAGAAGTGTATCAAACACTCATGAAAATAATTTGGAACAATAAACACCCACAAATAGCTAAAGTGACCCTATGGAAAAAAGATGGAAGGCATCAATTTCCCCAACTTTATATTGTACAACAAATTATTAGTGATTAAAGCAGCATGGTTTTGGAATTAAGGCAGACCCTTAGATCAGTGGAAGCATCCTAAGTATTCAGAGAATGTTCCCCAGACACACACTCAATGAATCTTTGATAAAGGGGCAAGAAATGCAAAATGAAGCAAAGAAAGCCTCTTCAACAACTGGTGTTGAGACATCTAGTCAGCCACATGCAAAAAAGCAGCTCGGACCTCCATCTAATACCATGTATCCATTTCCTATTGCAAGACATCAAAATAATCTGTCATAATCCAGAAATACAATTGTTAAAATTATGTAAACTTTAAACATTTCAAACAAATATATACTTAGCACTTGAATTGTCCAAATCATAATTCTAAAGATCAAATTTTTCAAAACTATTTCTCAAAAATACTTTTAAAATTGTATCCAAAATTTTTTTTGGGTGGTGGAGCACAGCCATTTATACTCAGGGTTACTCCTGGTTCTGCATTCAGTAATCATTCTTGGCAGTCTTGGGACCATATAGGATGACAATATTCGAAATTGGGCCACCCACATGTAAGTTAAACCCCTACTTTCTGTGCTATCACTCCTGCCCAAAATTTATATTTTTAATTGAAATTTATCTGAGAAACATAAAAACATGGCAGAAAACTTGCAGAACTTAATTTGTGATGAGGGATTGAGTGGGAACTTGGGAAGGGATCTTAAGTCTTTGGTGAAAAGATGAATATTGACACTGGTGTTGGGTGTAATATGGAACATTATATGCCTGAAGCACTATTATTAATCATATAATAAAAAATAAATTGAACTATGGACATTTGCAAATAATATGATAGTATTACATAGAAATATTCAAAGATACTATTAAAATTATTGGAAACATAAAACAATACTGTAAAATGGTAGAATAAAAATCAATATACAAAAATATACAAAAATTTATTGCATGTATATATTAAATGAATAGAAAAAATCATGAATAATTAACATAATTACATATATTTATAAAATCATTAATAATAGATCACTGTATATAATTCATTTGATTTTAGTGTAATTATAGTTTCCATATAACTTTTATGATCACTTGATAAAAACAACTTTACAATAACATGAATAATTATTAAAAATAAAATTAGAAATTTAAATATGTTTAATATACTGATTCTATTTAAAAGTTACCATTGAAAATTCTATTAGCTAAAATAGCATATGTGCAAACATAAAATATATACTGCTCAAAAATCATGATTCCTAAATATTATGGTATGGGATAAAATACCATATTTATTATTTTTCTTTGATATGATATGAAAATAAGAATAGTTCATCAAAGAAAATATGACTCTGAATATATTTCTGAAAGTCATTGACATATCAGATATAAATGTTATATTATATACATATATGTATATGTACATATAAATCAAGAGAGTATATGCCCATTATCATATATTTGGAATGTCTAATATTAAGAAAATGATTATTATCAAACATATTTCATTATGTCTTCTTTATGACATAATAAAACATGCCAATAGGTGTTCCATACAATTATGTAAATCCTTACATTTGTTTTGGTTTAAGTTTGTTTTGGTTTGAAACCACACATGGAAGTGTGCAGGGCTTATTCTTGATTTTGTGCTCAGGCAACATTTCTGGAAATTTTCAGGAAACCTATATGGTGTCAGGGATTCTAAGGAAGCCATATGCAGCAAGTGCCTTACCTCATTCTATTTTTTTCAGATCTTTTTTTTTTGTATTTTTAATAGTTTTAAATAAATATTTCCTTAGAAAATAAGTTGAAATGGAAAAGGTTGTACTTTCCTTTGTTTGGCTGCTCTTTATTTTGTGCATTTTGAAATTTAATTCTGAAATTAAATGTTCTCTTGGTCAAGTAATTCATGTTATCTTTTTATAGTAGTAGACACTGAGAAATGTTATTCTAACAATAATATTAAAGAAAAAAGACCTTTTTAAAAGGTGAGCAGTTGCCTTTGGTTCTGTTAGCTAAATGTCATATTTTCTTCATGTAATAGAAGTCACTCTTTTTAATATAGCTGTCTAAGATGGTGTCTATTACTTTATTCTAAATTGAGAATAAATACTAAAAGTTTCTATTTCTGTTACTCATAATCTGCAGTGAATGTCAACTATGGAAATTTTCTTTTGTTTAGTTTCAGCTCTGTTAATTTCAAACTTAGTTTAATACTAATTATATTAGTTAAAAACCTTATGTTTGGAAATGACAGCAACAAACCATATTTTGTTTAAGACAAAAGAGAAATTTTATAAAACTCAAGATGGTTCACTGAACCTAAAATAAAAATGGTATAATTTTGGGGAAAAGGGCAATTCTTTTTTCTAAAGTCCTGCTTCTTATTCTATGATTTCTTCAATTTTTATAGTCTACATTGTAGAACATATAAATATACAATAATTTACATACAATTTAAAATATAAAACTTTTGACCCCAAGTCTTGACGTTCTAAAAGGGAGACTCATGTTTCTTTTTATTTTTGTTTTACTTTGTTTTGGTTATTGGACCACACCCAGTGACACTCAGAGGGTACTCCTGGGCTATGAGTTCAGATTTGCTCCTGGCTTTGGGGACCATATGGGACACACGGGGATCAAACTGAGGTCCATCTTAGGTCAGCACGTGCAAGGCAAACATCCTACCGCTTGTTCCATTACTCTGGCCCTGTAAGATTCAATGTTTCATATCTACAAATAAAATAATAGGTCAAATGGTTCTAAGATTGATTCTGCAGTATGCCCAAAGTAAATTGTGGCCATGAAAGGACTAACAAAGACAGATTTCTACAGAGAGGGTTTTTACGTTTTTACAATAGATAGATAGATAGATAGATAGATAGATAGATAGATAGATAGATAGATAGATAGATAGATAGATAGATAGATAGATAGATGATAGATAGATAGATAGATAGATAGATAGATAGATAGATAGATGATAGATAGTTGTTGCCATATATATGTACAAGTATGTATCTATGTATGCATGTATATATGTGTTTAGGGTTGTCATGCCCCAAAAGCTGAATACATATTCATACCCAGTTCTTGTGGGACATTTTAGAAAAAGACCCTTTGATGGATAATAAAACATACCTCCATAAAATGAAGAAGACAGAAATTATTTCAATTATCTTCTCAAACCATTCTGTACTGAAATAAAAGTAAATTACAAATATGAAAAACCAGAAAAAATTAACACCTGGAAATAAAACATCTCACTATTGAATAACCAGTGGGTGAGATGGGAAATTCAAGAAGAAATTAAAATATTCCTGCAGACAAATGAGAATGAAGAAACAAATTATCAGAAATTCTGAAACAGCAAAAGCAGGACTCAGAGGAAAATGTATAGATTTGCAAGCAATTATGAGGAAGGAAGAAAAGGCCAACATAAAAAATTAAGGGCACATCTTAAGAAATTTTAAAAAATGACCAATAAATTAAACTAAAGCAGAAGGAGGGAAGAAAAAATTAAACTTTGAACAGGAATTAATTAACTGAACACCCCCAAAAATCCAAATACAATTTGAAAAAATAAACAAGATCAATAAATTATTAGCAAGACTCATAAGGGAAGAGATAGAGAAACTTAGTAAGTCAAATCAGAAATGAAAGGGAGGATGTCACCTCAGATAATGCATAAGTTCAAAAGATAATCAGAAATTAGTATGTGAAACTTTATTCACAAAATGAGAGAACCTGAAAGAAATTGATAAATTCTGGGACTCCTCTAATGTACCAAGTTTGAACCAAAATTATAGGAACACTATTGAGGAAACTAAAATGGTAATCAAAAGGTTTCCCTAAAATAATAACCAAAGTTCATTTAGATTCATTAGTTAATTCTTTCAAACCTTTAAGGAGCATAAAAAGCAAATCCTTCTGGGCTCTTCCAGGAAAATTGAAGAACATAAAACACTTCTAAACTATGTTGTTATAAAGCTAACAACACCCCAATATCAAAATTAGGTTCAGAGACTATGAGAGAGAGAGAAAGAGAAAAAATTACATGTTAATATGAATATGAACTTATATGCAAATGTCCTCAACAAAAATACTAAAAACTAAGGACCGGAGTGGTAGCACAGCGGTAAAGTGTTTGCCATGCACTAGGCTGACCTAGGATGGACCCATGATTCGATCCCCTGAGTCCCATGTGGTCCCCCGAGCAAGAATTTCTTAGTACATAGCAAGAATTAACCCCTGAATGTCACTGGGTGGGGTGAAAAACAACGCCCCCAAAAGAAAACTAAACTAAAAACTAGAAACGAACAACTCACCAAGAGGGTAATCATTTGTGGGTATAAAAGAATAAAAACGGTAGCATTGCAATGACATCTAGAAACCAAAGAGAGGAAGAAGACTGGTCCATAGTAGGAAGTTTCTCAAAATAGCAGGTGAGGGTAATTAGGGCAATAACAGGATCACTATCACAGTTGATAGTTGGAAATGATCATTTTAGACAAGAACTGGGTGCTGAAAAAAAGAAAGTGATAATAATCATGATACCCCTCAGTAAGTAACAATATTGCAAATCACAGTGTTTTAAAGGAAAGTAAAGTAAATGAGAAAGAGTAATGAATGAGTGAGGGCTAGAGAGAAAGTAAAAGAGAGAGAGTAGAAAATTATCTGCCCTAGAAGTTGGCAGAAGGGGGCTGGAAGGGAAGAACAGGAAGAAAACTGGGGAATTTGGTGGTGGAAACGTGCACTTGTGAAGGGTATTGTATGACTGAAACTCATTCGTGAACAACTGTATATGCGTGGGGGGGGGAGAAGAACACCTTGTAACCACAATGTTTAAGTAATGTATTAAAATATATTGTTTTTCTTCTTTAATATGTATGACATAACTTTGGAAGTGCCAAATGATATAAAAGTAAAATTTTATATAATAAAAAGAAATGAGACCAATCCATTACTATATCCACTAGAAATATTTTCCATACTGGAGAAATAATATAGAAGGTAGAAATCTTTATTGTTTGTTTGTTTTGTTATTGATTTTATTTTTGGGTCAACATCAGCCCTAAGTGGTTACCCCTGAATAGAGCTCAGAAATCACTCCTGGCAGGTTAGTAGTACCATATGGGATGCTGGGAATGGAACTCAGGTCCATCCCGGATCAACTGCTGCTGTGTGCAAGGCAAACACCTTATCACTGTGCTATCTCTCCAGTCCCTAGAACTATAACTATTAACTCTATGTGGCTGACTAGGCTTCAATCCATAGAACCACATATAATATTCAAATTTACCAGTAATAATTTGAAGGGAGAGAGAAGGTCAACTATGGACTACTTATAAATATAACTCATTACTTATAACTATAACTATGGTCTGCTTTTAACCATAGGTCTACTTTTAACTTCAAATTAATTTCAGTATATCAAACAGCATCACACTGCTGCTTTACTTATGACCTCTCTAATTTCAAACTTGTCTTAGTAAATATGCTATCAGCTCTCATACATCCTAGACTATTTTAGACTTTGGATTCTGAACTCAGGTGCACTCAAAAAAGTATCCGCTACTTGAATTCCTGCTTCCACTTTTGTGACCATTCCCCAGACATTTCTAATTCCCTGACTCAGACTCTAACAATTCTATTAAGCTAGTACTCAAAAGAAACATTTCTCTACCTGCTATTTCCATACAACAAGCCACATACACATTGCTTTACCAATATTGTTCTTATTACTTTGAATAGTAAATAAAGTCATTGATTCAGTGTCATAATAATAGGAACATGAGTATTTTATGGCATGTTATTAACAATGTTTTCTTATTGTTTAATTTAAAAAGGATAATCAGATTACTCTGTTCTTTTTTATATGAAATACCTTTGTAGCAGTAGAATCACAATTTATTTCAAGTAAATATTCTTGAGAATAAATAAATCTTCATGAAGGAGCATTACTGATAGCAATATACAAACCATATAGACATCTGATAAAATATAGAAAGCGGATAATGATTCTGGTTTCTCTTTATTCACTAAAGAACTTCATTTTATTTTCAGTATAAGTAGTTGACTATAGTGACAGAGCAACCCCATGAATCTGTCTACTGCTCTTGAACCTGCTGTGATAAGCCAAATCTGCAGTAAGAGGACCTCCTAAGCATATTTGATATTTGGGTAACTTCTTACTTGCCTGTCTATAGGAATGAGAAGTTATGGGTCGGAGCAATAGCACAGCGGGTAGGGCATTTGCACTGCATGCAGGCTGACTGGGTTTGGTCCCCAGCATCCCATATGGTCTCTTCAGCTTGCCAGGAATAATTCTGAGTGGAGAACCAGGAGTGACACCTGAGCATCACTGGGTATAGCCCCAAAACAAATAAACAAATATACAAAAAGGAATGATGAGAAGTCTTTCCTCTATTCCCCTTTATATACTATAGAATCACTCATTTTGTCTTTATAAATCATCCTAATGACATTAAAATATACTTGGGTTTAACATATTTTTTCTAAGTTCCCATCCCATTTTATTGAAGAGGAAAAAAATATGATGTTTCCAATTGTGAGATTTGAAATTGACCTCTTATTTAGAAGATATAGGTTTCGTATCTAAATTTTAAAAATTAGAAATTTAAACATAATCTATTATTCTCTAGTGTAATAAGAAATAAAATATGACAAGTACAGTCTAGAGAATTTTATATAATTTATTTTACTAAAAATTTATAAGTCTTTGTAGAAAGCATTACGATAGCCACTATCTTAAAATACTCAGATAATACATGTAGTAGAAAAGAAGCAAAATGAAATTTAATCTAAAACCTATTCACTAAAGAAACATATATTTAAACATTCTGCTTATAGCTGCATGAACATTGATTCCAATATTTAATACTTTAACTACTTTTTTAAGTATCTAAACTCTTTTTTTAATATAAATTTGAGGTGTCACATCAGTTGTTCAGTGAATATTCTCATAGACTAAATGAATAGAGATCCCATTGGTAAAAGCCTACAATGATCAACTCCCCTACTCAATCAGGAGAATAACCGTTTGATTACTTTTTTCATAAAATTATTGCATTTGGTTGTATTGAGTACTCAAGACAATTCCCTATTTGAGAAATATAAAGTGCAGGTAAATAGTTTGATATTACTCAAAATTCTCCTGAAGAACAGCAGAGAAGGAGGAATGGGGGCAGTTACTTTAAGGATCTGAAGGAACTGGCTCAGGAATGTGGAAATTAACAAATTTGAAATGCATCAGGAAGCCAGATTGAAAACTCAGGCATAAATTTTTTGTTTAGTCTTTTTTTTTTTTGTCCCCAATTTCCAATCCAGACCAGGCAAGGATCTGGGTTGAAGTGTATATAGGGTGCGTTTACTGTACCTCCTTTTTCTATACAGTCTGTGTGAGGAACACAGCCTGTGGTAAGAATTGGGAGGCCTTATTTTTTTTTCCTTCTTTTTTTTTCCCTTTTTTTTTTTAATTTAAGCGTTTTGATTAC
>PVKC010013727.1:0-22739 GCA_004027635.1 Crocidura indochinensis | reverse complement strand
GGATTAAGGGGTCGGGCGGTGGCGCTGAAGGTAAGGTGCCTACCTTGCCTGTGCTAGCCTAGGACAGACCGCAATTCGATCCCCCGGTTCCCCATATGGTCCCCCAAGCCAGGAGCGACTTCTGAGCGCATAGCCAGGAGTAACCCCTAAGCATCACCTGGTGTGGCCCAAAAACCAAAAAAAAAAAAATAATATATATATATTTAAATATTTTTATATTTTATATATGTACATTTTATATATTTTATATATGTTTATATATATAAGGATTGAGTATTTGGTACTGCTTGGACTATGTGGTACAGGGAATCATCATGCTGTGTTGGGGGTTTCTAAGGCTGCATCTCTGATATTCAGGGGATTATGTGGTGTTGGAGATCAAAATGGTGATTGCTTATGCAAAAGATGCAAAGTCTGGGGCCAGGTGGTGGCGCTGCAGCCTTGGACGGACCACAGTTCGATCCCCCGGTTCCCATATGGTCCCCCGTGCCTGCCAGGAGCGACTTCTGAGCGCATAGCCAGGAGTAACCCCTGAGCGTCACTGGGTGTGGTCCAAAAAAACCAAAAAAAAAAAAAAAAAAAAAGATGCAAAGTCTTAAGCCCTGTACTGTACCAAAAAAAAAAAATCTACTTTTTTTTAATGCCCCCAAGTCCTATATTTGTTCATTTGGAGTTTATCATCTATTAGTTTCCATGTTATAGGTCAATAATCGTGTGGTTTTTTATATTACTCAAATCTTTCTATTTCATCTTAAAGTGAATGGTACATTAGTATGTTATTTATTCATAACACTGATGTAGAGTAATGGTAGAGGAAGTACATATAAATTTACTGGAAGTAATTCATAAAGGAGGTAGGTTATTTATAGATAATTCACTTGGCTATATTATGACATTTTTGGTGTTTTTTTTATGCTTTTTTCCATAGGAAGCTATTCTGAAATACAATGTGGCATATTCGAAGAAATGGGACTTTACTGCTTTGGTTGATTTTTGGGATAAGGTAAGATTGTTTATTCTTTTAACTATGAAAATAATGATAATGCTATAAGAAATGAGTACCCATTATTTGATTCCTAATGCAGTTGACATTATGCATTTTTGTGAAATGTTTTCCCAATATAGAATATCTATTTTTAGAAGCTAATTTGAATTTAATTTAGTTATCCAGTAGTTCATAATTTTTGCTATATTGATATTCAGCATTAATGACTGAAAAATACTCCATGATTACATTTAGATCATTCTAAAATACGTAGATTGTATCTTGTTTTACGTTACTAGTTATTCTGTAGTAATATCTTGGCATATGAATATATTAATACATTCTCTAAATTTAGGTGATTCTCAGAAATTTGGTAGTTCAGTAAAAGGCATAAAATTTTTTTTACCTTGACTTTAAACCATAAAAGCATTTTCCATAGAAAACTGTAATAATATATCCATCAGCAGTAGACAAGATAACTTTCACACTAGTATTAGAAGAATGAATAAAATTTCTTTTGAAAATTGATCATTTTATATTGAAATAAAGATTCATAAGAAATTGCTAAGAGATGTTCAGTTTCTATTGTTTATTTAATTTTTTTTGTTTGTTTGTTTGTTTTTGGGTCACTCCCGGCAGCGCTCAGGGGTTACTCCTGGCTCCATGCTCAGAAATTGCTCCTGGCAGGCACGGGGGACCATATGGGGCACCGGGATTCGAACCGATGACCTTTTGCATGAAAGGCAAACGCCTTACCTCTATGCTATCTCCCTGGCCCCTATTTAATTTTTTTATTTTTGATTACAAACATAATTGTGGTTGGGTTTCTGTCATGTATAGAACACTCCCTATCATCAGTGCAGCATTCCCATCACCAACATCCCAATTCTCCCTCCTATTGTTAATTGCTTACTAATACAGTATAAAAATCAATAAGGTTTTATTTAGATTTTATCTATTACACCTGTACACAGTTGTGTGTGAAAATTAATAATTGTAGTTTTGTGTAACTGTTACCTACCACAAGAAAGATCTGCAACTGTTCCAGCATTGCAGAGTTCACTGGTGCTACGTATTAGTAATCACCAGTTTCTTTCCAATATCTGGCAATCACTAATCTGTTCTCCACTTCTGTATATTTATTTCAAAAAGGTTGCAATGTTTACCTTTAAAAAGTTTGTCTCTTTAGTTCTTTTTAATTCCCTTGATATATGAATAGTTTGTTCCTTTTTATTGTTACTCCTGGCTCTGTACTCAGAAGTCACTTCCGTCAGGCTTGGGGGGCCATATGGGACGCTGGAGATGGAAGCTGGGTTGGCTGCATATGAGAGAAATTCTCTACCCTCTGAGCTATTGCTCAGCCCCATGCCTAGTAGTTTTTGAACAAAAATGTTAGAAGAATGTCTTTTTCTCCTGTACACTCCACTTTGGCAGTTCCCTCTTCCCCATCTCTAGTAAGTGTTTTATGGAACTTTTGTATTTGCTTTTGTATTTGTTGTAATAGTTTAAGAAAAGCCGAGGCAAGGAAGTCTATTATTGCAACTATAGTTTCACAGCAAATCAAATTTCTTTACTATACAAAACAATAATCTTTTTTATAATTCTGTTGATCAGATATCTCTAGGTCTTTTTGTTTCTTGGTTCATATTCAGTGGTATTCAGGACTTACTACTGGCTCTGTCCTTAGGCATCACTTCTTAGTGAAGGGAGGGGACCATGTGAGTACTAGGGATTGAACTCAAATAAGTTGAGTCCGTGCAAACATTCCAGCCCCTCTGTGGATTTAATTGAGAACAGTGCCTGTTTAGTTTCTCTCCCCTTTTTTTGGTGGGAATGTTAGATTTTATGTTGTCAAATTTTATGAATACTTATTATATTTTGGGTATTAACCCTTTGTTGGATAAATTGCATTTGAATTTTTATTTATTTTTTTAATTATTACTTTATTTAAACACCATGGTTTATAGGTGAACATCATACATTTGTGTCTGCCATTCCATGTTTTAGCACCAATCCTACCAACAGTGTAAAATTTCTTCCACCATTATCCCTGGAATTCTACTCACTCCCATGACTAACTCCCTGGGAGGCATGAAATACTTTATATTACTTGTTTACAACTAAGTGGTAATGGAATTATCAAAAAATAAAAATTGCAGCAAATGAAAACTTTTGAAACTTGTTATATCTCACAATGGAGGTCATTAAGTAATTGTCTGAAGGTTTACTAAACAGTTTGTTATTGGGGCTTATTGTTGTTAACCTTAGCTGGCTTCTATTGAAAAATTTGGGGGTATTGCGCTGCCAAATATGCTACTGTAAGGTTCAGGAATTATAAGTTTAAGTGACTGACAGAGCAGTGGCTGTGTGATTTGGCTATGGCTGCCAGGGCTTCCAGAGTATAGGAGGGCGGGTGTGTGTATGGGCGCTGTTTGCATTCACTAAAACCCTGGAAATCTCAGTCTATCAGGGGTCTCAAACTCAATTTTTCTGGGGGCTGCAGGAGGCAAAGTCGGGGTGATCCTTGCAGGGGTCCTCAAACTTTTTAAACAGGGGCCCAGTTCACTGTCCCTCAGACCATTGGAGGGCCAGACTATAGTAAAAACTAAAATTACGAACAAATTCCTATGCACACTGCATACATCTTATTTTGATGTGAAGAAACAAAACGGGAACAAATACAATATGTGGGCCGTAGTTTGAGGACCACTGCTTTAGTGCAAAGTCAGTAGTAAGTCTTGAACATTGGGGGGTGTGACCCAAACAACTAAAACAAAACAAAACAAAAAAAGATTCCTCTAGGGCAGGGCCACAAAATGTTGTATTGAGAACCCTGGTAGATACTGTCATAACTTGAGTTTTGGTTAGATATCTTTGCAGATAAGGGTGGTAAAGCTATAAAGTTGGGCCATTGTTATGATGGCAATTAAAGGTTGTGGGTAAAATGCTGGAGCTTTAGCAGGATGGGGATTTGGCCCTTCCCTTCTCCCCAACTTGGCTTAAATGAAGCTGAACAAATGAGTGGGCATAATGGTGGCTGTTACTGCAAGGACTTAAAGAAAGAAGTACAGAATAGCATAGAGAAGTGGCCTGCAATGAATTTTATTTCTTTATTTAATTTGGATTTTGGGTCACACCCTGCTGCACTCAGGAGTTACTCCTGGCTCTATGCTCAGAAATCGCTCCTGGCAGGCTCGGGGGACCATATAGGATGCCGGGATTCGAACTACCATCTTTCTGCATGCAAAGCAAATGCCCTACCTCCATGCTGTCTCTCTGGCCTTGTATTTTTATTTTAATATTTTGGGGGGATTGGGTACTCTGGGGACCATATGCTATGCTAATGGACTAAACCAGATCAGGCCATATGCAAGACAAGTGCTTTAATTTTGTATTGAGTCTCTGGCCTCTTATTTATTCATTGGTTTTTGGGCCATAACCTGCTAGTGCTCAGGCTCTGCACTCAGAAAATCAATTCTTGTGGTTGGAGGACCATATTGGAGGCTGGTGTTAAATTTGGTCAGCCATGTACAAGGCAAGCCCCTTACCCATTGTACTATTTCTCCAGCCCCCTATTTTATTATGTTTTTAGTCTTTTCACTTTTTTTTATGTTTCCACAGTGTATATATTTTAAAAACCAAGAGCTATAAATGAAGTAACATGCTGTGTATTATGTCCTCCTCTGGGAATAGTTCTAAAGAAGTCTTATAGTAAAGAAACCTACTTAATTAGTTTGGATTACTTAAACATTTTTGCCCAAACTTATCTATAAAGAGAATACCATTTTTCTGTAACAACTTGTATCAAGTATCCCATGGAATACTCCTTGCTAAACAGTCCGTTGGCTTATTCCTGCTTACTCTCTCCTTTCTACTGTACATCTGGGCTATGTTCAGGTATTACTACTCTTTCTCCTCATTCAGTGTTCAGGGAGCACTCCTGAAAAGTTCAGGGGGCCATATGAAACACTGGGGTCAAACCCAG
The DNA here is from genome assembly GCA_004027635.1 of Crocidura indochinensis. Classification (NCBI taxonomy): domain Eukaryota; kingdom Metazoa; phylum Chordata; class Mammalia; order Eulipotyphla; family Soricidae; genus Crocidura; species Crocidura indochinensis. The sequence continues at coordinate 17,769 of PVKC010013727.1, read as the reverse complement.
GTTAAACACGTGCTAAACAAGTGTCCTACTCACTGTAGTATTCATCTAGCACCTGTTGTCAACTTTTTCATCTCAGTCATATATTCCCAAATTTATTGGCTGTTTCCTTTCAGTGGGGTAGGGGGGAGAAATCACAGTCTGCCTGGAAATCTACCTCTTTTACATATCTTCCTACCCAACCTTCATGTCCATTGCATCCAAGATACTTAGGCTCTAGATCCTTCCAGTCTCTCATGCCAGAGGCTATTGTTAATCTAGATTTGTCTTATCATGGCCCCATTTAGCCTTGTTTCCTTTCTGTGTCTTCCTAAACCCATGTCCTACTGCAGATTCACATTGACATAGTTTTCACTTTGGAATATTTTGGCCACTATATTACCCTGGTTGAAAACTGCTTATTTATATTCAATAGAACATGGAATTGAGAGACAGATAATATGGAATATTGATTGAGGGGGACCTAGAATCACTGTTGAAGTTAATAGCTTACAACTGCCAAATAATGCCACTAATATCATGCCACTATGATATCCAATAGAAAATAAAAAAAAAGGAAAATGCTGATCCTCTTGATCTTTGGTATCTAATTTGCAATTGTGATAATATTCAGCTGTCTCCTTAGTTCTTTACAAAGAAAAGTTTATACTTTAAAAAAAAAAAAAAAGAAAGGATGGGTTCAGAGTGATAGCACTTCTTCAGTATCTTTTTTTTTTGTTGTTTTGGTTTTTGGGCCACACCCAGTGACACTCAGGGGTTACTCCTGACTATTCTCTCAGAAATCACTCCTGGCTTGGGGGACCATATGGGACAGCAGGATACGAACCATTTGTCTGCCATCCTGGATTGGCTGCATGCAAGGCAAATGTCCTACTACTTTGCTTATCAGTCCAGCCCCTCTTCAGTATCATTTGGTGTAGATTATCAAACCCGTCATTCAAATGACTGAGTAACTTTAGTTCCCAATTATGCATCTTAACTTTACTTGTCTTAATTTATCTTTCTAGACTCAGTCATGTCTTTATCTCAGTTGATATCATTTTCTGTCTTCCCTACCTCTACTAAAAATATCTCTTTGTACTCAAAGTAGTACCTGAACACACTCGTGTACATGATTATGAGATTTATCATTATTTATGAGATATCAGTATCCTTCATTAAGTTAAATTTCTTCAGGGAACTTTACTGTTTCACAAAATGTGATTGGTAAGTAATCAATGTTCCTTGAACTAACTAGATTCACATTCTCAGAAATGTGTATCTACCCACAGATTCTTACTGAAAGATTTCAAAATTATTTACCAGAGATGCCAGAGAAGTCCATGGCAGTATAGGGGATTTGCCTTCTAGAGGTTAACCTCAGTTCAATCCCTGGCTGTGCATACAATTCCTTGAACCCCACCAGAAGTGATCCCTGTACACAGAACTAGGAGTATCTCTGAGTTTAGCTAGATACGGCCCAAAACGCCCTAAAAATGATCTATGAAAAGTGTTGTTTGGGAGCTGGGAGGTGGCGCAGGAGGTAAGGTGCCTGCTACCTTGCCTAGGACGGACCACGGTTCGATCCCCCGGTTCCCATATGGTCCCCCATGCCTGCCAGGAGCGACTTCTGAGCGCATAGCCAGGAGTAACCCCTGAGCGTCACTGGGTGTGGCCCAAAAACCAAAAAAAAAAAAAGAAAAGAAAAGTGTTGGTTTACCATTGAACTGGCAGCAGAGAAAAATGTAAAGCCAAGACATAATCTTTTAGACTATTCATACAACATTTTAACTCTGAAAGCATTAAAATTCTGAAGAACAAAACCTTCTATTGTTTATGTTTGTGTTTTTTCTCTTGGTGCTCAGTATGATCTTCTTGGACAAAGTCAAAGTGGCTAATCAATATCTGCTTTAACTTAATTAAACTACATACTAGTAGACTGAATCATAAGCATAAAGCTGAGCCTATTAGATTGTTCTTCTTTTTTTTTTTTTTCTGATTTTGTTGTTTTGTTTTGGAGCCACACCTCACAATACTCAGGGCTTCCTGACTCTGCACTCAACGGATCACTCCAGATGGGCTGGGAGGATCATTTATGGTGCCAGAGATCTAATCAGATTGATCATATATAAGGCAAATGCCCTACCTTTTCTTTTTTGGATTCATGGGATTGCCTGATCTACAGTTCAAAGGCCCATTTTCTTATATCTTTATCTGAAATAAAAGAATAAAAGCCTGACATATACTCAACCTGTTCTCTAAACCTTTTTTACCCAGTGATATGCAAGGGGTTTCCTGGCTCTGCAGTCAGGAATCACTCCTTTTGCTTCTCTGGGAACCATATAGGATTCTGGGGATCAAACCTGGAACAGCTGCATGCAAAGCAAATGCCTTAACCACTGTACTGTCACTTCATTTAATGTAATTGTCATTCAGCCCCACAGTTCTTTAATATCACATGGTTCATAAACCAAAATAAATTTTAGTAACTAATATTGTAACTAATTTTAGTAGCTAATTATTGTTAAACTCATCTTTGTTGAATTACAGTAGCCTAGTGCCATTGAATAAAATTAGGTGCATTAAAAACCCCAGTGTAAAATTTTTTTTTTTTTTTTGGTTTTTGGGTCACACCCAGTGTCGCTCAGGGGTTACTCCTAGCTGTGCGCTCAGAAGTCGCTCCTGGCTTGGGGGACCATATGGGAAACCGGGGTATCGAACAGCAGTCCGTCCTAGGCTAGCGCAGGCAAGGCAGGCACCTTACCTCCAGTGCCACCGCCCAGCCCCTATTTTATATCTTTATTTAAGCACCTTGTTTACAAATATGATTATAGTTGGGTTTCAGTCATGTAAGGAACACCCCCCTTCACCAGTGAAACATTCCCATCACCAATGTACCAAGCCTCCCTCCTCCCCACCCCACCCCCGCCTGTACTCTAAACAGGCTTTCTGCTTCCCTCATTCATTCACATTGTTAGGATAGTTCTCAGTGAAGTTATTTCTCTAACTGCACTCATCACTCTTTGTGGTGAGCTTCATGTCATGAGCTGGACCTTCCAGCCCTCCTCTCTTTTGTCTCCGAGTATTATTGCAAAAACGTCTTTAATTTTTCTTAAAACCCATTGATGAGTGAGACTATTCTGCATCTATCTTTCCCTCTGATTTATTTCAGCATAATAGATTCCATGTACATCCATGTATAGGAAAATTTCATGACTTCATCTCTTCTGATGGCTGCATAATAGTCCATTGTGTATATGTACTACAGTTTCTTTAGCCATTCATATGTTGAGGGGCATCTATCTAGATTATTTCCAGAATCTGGCTATTGTAAATAGCGCTGCAATGAATATAGGTCTGAGGAAGGGATTTTTGATTTGTATTTTTGTGTTCCTGGAGTATGTCCCTAGGAATGATATAGGGTTATTTGATTTTCAAAAATTCCCCAATATAGAGGCTAGAGAGATAGTACAGCATTTAGGGTGTTCATTTTTTATACTGTCTCCTCATCCCCTCATATGAACTCCTGAATCAGGAATGATTCCTGAGCAAAGAGCTAGGAGTAAGCCCTGAGCATAGGTATTTGTGGCTCATAAAGAACAGCAGCAAAAACAAAAACCCATAACTGAGTACTAGGGAAAGTTCAGCAGATTAAGACTCATGCTTTGTGTGCAGAAGAGCTGATTCAGTCCTCTGCTTCATATATAGTCCCTTGGTGATCAAGATGGGAAAAGTCGGGGCCCGGGAGATAGCATGGAGGTAAGGCATTTGCCTTTCATGCAAAAGGTCATCAGTTCGAATCCTGGTGCCCCATATGGTCCCCCGTGCCTGCCAGGAGTAACCCCTGAGTACTGCTGGGTGTGACCCAAAAAACAAATAAAAGATGGGAAAAGTCTCTGAGGATTGTTAGATGTGACTTAAAAAAAACCAGAGATGGGGGTAGAGGGAATCCAGAGAGAAAGTTTCAGGTGTATGTATTTATACCGTCCTGTTGTACATATGCCTGGATACATTTAATTCTCTCTTGGTTATCTTTGTTGACTATTTCACTGGTATGGCATAACAAATAGGATTAGACTCATTGTATCCAGCAGAACCCATAACCATATATTACTATTTAAAATTGGAATTAATGGGCTGGAGAGGTAGTATGTGGGTAAGGTGCTTGAATTTCATGCAGCCAACCTTGTCTTAGTCTCCAGCCCTAAATATTGTTCCCAGGACTCTGAAGAGTGATCCCTGGTCACAGGCAGGAGTAACCCATTATGGTCTCCAAACCAAAACACTAAACTAAAATATAAAATAACTAAAATTGAGGGGCTGGATTGATAATACAGTGGGTAGGCTGCTTGCTGTGATGTGTCCAACCCAGGTGTCAATGTAGCATCCCATGTGGTCCCCTGTGTAACATCCTGAGTAATTCCTGAGTACAGAGCCAAGAGTAACCCCTGAACATCCCTAGGTATGACCAAAAAATCCCAGAAGGAACAAAACAACAACAACCAAAAAAAAAAAAAAAACTAAAAAAGAATAAAATTGAATTTAAACTTGAAAATAAGTTGCAGCTACCTATAACTAATAAAGACCTGCTGTAGTTACTATATTGCCTTTCAAATGGTCAGTTAAAGTATTACATGCTTGAGCTGATAATTTTGCATATTTGTGTTATATTAACTTTCAGGAATAAAGTAATAAAAAGCATTACAAATTAGATGAATGGCCGGGAATGTGGCTCAGTGGTGAGTATATGTGTTGCATGTGTGAGATCCTGAGTTCTAACCCTGGCACCCCAAAGTATACACACATAAACACATACATACACATAAAATAATTCTAAGGAGTTCAAGCATGACAAGTAGCTCTTTCTCTTTTTTTTTCCTTTGGTTTTTGGGTCACACCCAATGGAACTCAGAAATCACTCCTGGCAGGCACTGGGGACCGTATGGGATGTTGGGATTCGAGCCACTGTCCATCCTGGATCGACTCTGTGTCCTACCTCTGTGCTATCTTTCTGGCACCCTGGCTCTCCTTTTGTAAAGGGCAGAAGCTTCATTTAGTGGAATAAGTCATCTCTTCGGTTCCTTCTGCATCTCATTTTTTTCTGACCTTGTCAGATTTCCTCAGCAAGACTCTTCAGCAGTTGCCATCATATATTAAGTTTCTATGAGTTGTTCTATCTGAAATAATCAAGCCCAGTTTAAGGATATTTTCATTGTAATAATATTTATGTTAATTATTAATGCATTTGTAATATTTTCTTCCAAAATTATTCCATCATTGCTTCTCAGCCTTTCAACTAAGATCAAGTGTAGTATCCATATATTCTGCCACCAGGGGGTGCCCTCACCTTTTGGAAATATATTGTTTCAACCTCACTAATGAGTCAAGTTCAGACTATATAGTATTAGTTAATACTAATTAATAGTAATTAATTAATAACTAAGCTCTATTATATAAATGCACATTATTCGAATTGTTTGGTAAATTATTTTCAAAGTGTATTCACGTGGGACTCTACCAATGAATTATATTGAAAATTACTTTAAAGCAGGGATCTCAAACTAATTTACCTGGGGGCCGCAGGAGGCAAAGTCGGGGTGATCCTTGAGTGCAAAGTCAGTAGTAAGCCTTGAACATTGGGGGGTGTTACCCAAACAACTAAAACAAAACAAAAAAAGATTCCTCTAGGGCAGGGCCATAAAATGTTGTACGGAGGGCCGCAAACGGCCCTCGGGCCGCGAGTTTGATTCCCCTGCTTTAAAGTAATAACAGGGTCCAAGAGCTCAAACAGTGGATAAGACCCTTGACTTGCACATGGCGAATCTGGTTTCAATTCCTGGTTTTCATATGGCATACCTGGATTTGATCTCTAGCATCCCATTTAGTTCCCTGAGAAGAGTCAGGAGTAAGTCATGAGCTGCATCAAGTATTTATGATCCAAAACCCCCAAAAGTAAATAAAAACAAGTAACTTAAAAGTCTTTCTTCTAGTGAAAATGTGTTCTTACTAAAGTTTAAATTATAAACTATCGTAAATTGTTGTCTCAATATAATAAGCTTATAATAAGTTATAACTTCAATACAGTAAGCTTCCACTACTTGACATTTTACCTTACTATCAATTATTTCTCTGAAATCTTGTTGAGTTTGATTGCCTGTCTGTGAAAGATGGATAATAGTTTGTATGGTATCAGGAGTACATTGTGGTGTGATGTTTTCAAAAAGTGATTGATAGGGGCCCGGGAGATAGCATGGAGGTAAGGCGTTTGCCTTTCATGCAAAAGGTCATCGGTTCGAATCCCGGTGCCCCATATGGTCCCCCGTGCCTGCCAGGAGCAATTTCTGAGCATGGAGCCAGGAGTAACCCCTGAGCGCTGCCGGGTATGACCCAAAAACCAAAAAATAAATAAATAAATAAATAAATAAATAAATAAAAGTGATTGATAGATAGTTATGGTTATATGTAGTAATAGAAGTGAGATATGAGAAAGACCTATCAGAACCTGATGCTAGTGTGGGAATCATTCCTTAAAGAACAATCATTTTACAAGAACAGTACTGGAAAATAAGTTCTTTTGAGACATAGAGCAATGTGGATATATTGTTACCTTTTTACTAATACTATTTATGTTAGCATAAAAATGAATATCAGGGACCGGAGAGATAGTATGGAGGTAGAGTGTTTGCCTTATATGTGGAAGGACAGTGGTTCAAATCCCGGCATCCCATATATGCCTTCCCACCCACAGCCTGCCAGAGCAATTTCTAAGCATAGAGCCAGGAGTAACCTCTAAGCGCTGCCGGGTGTGACCAAAATATAAATATAAATATATATATATGTATATAAATGCTAGTTAGAGAAATGCTTCCTTATGTTTCATAAACATACACAATTCTAATTTTCATTCTATTTTAATGAAATTTTTGTAGGAAATTGTATGGCTATTTTTGATTAGAGACATGTTCTGTTCTAAAAATTTAATGAACATATTCTTACTAAATTCGTTGTGTTCCCAGATTAGTTATTATTTACTTGGATTAAGTAGTACATGATGTGGAAATTTCCAAATCCATCGACAAAAGCCTGTGAATTTTAAACCAGATGTTTTAATTTAAACCAGAAAATTTAAACTTTTCTGAATGAAGTGAGATACTATTACAGAGTTCTGTCCTAAGAAATAGAATGGTCTTTAAGTAAAATTGGAAATTGTTTGTGGTTAAAGATCTGCAGGAAGACTCTTTTGCTTTCTCCTTTCTCCCTGAACTAGCTTATAAAAGCTGGATTTAAAATCGGAGTGAAGAATAAAAGGGTAATCCATGACCTGTCTCTTTTCCCTTTTTTTCTTCATTCACTTGCATTAATATGGGGGAGGAAATGGCAGGAAATTTATACCAACATGATACATTCCATGTTAAGTGTTGAGTTACAGGACAAATACAATAAAGACGGTTTTGTTCTATAGCTAAAGCAAATCATTTTAAATGTATATAATGGATATAGTTTTTATCTCTGCATTCTAGATGTGAATCATGACACCTTAAATATCTATATAGAAATTCTTAATAGTTATTTGAAGTGGAAAATTAAATCACATAGGAAGGTTTTAGAGAGAAGTAGGGTGCTTATGAGCATGGACCTTTTTACTGTCAAACTGCTGTTCCTTGTTAACGTTCAGCTTTTCCTGTCCCCTTGCTCTCTGCCACTCTACTCATTTTGTGCTTCTTTTGATGACATCAGATAAGATTTCGGACGCTCTTATTAGGTCCACAAATTAGTTAATATTTGCATCTTGAATATGAGAATATTAGGTTAGCTCTTTCTCAGATCAACTGCAAATTGGACTTTATTACATTTTTGGTACACTTTTATTGATGCTGTAATTGTCATGGTGATTCACATGAGAGATTACGCTGTGGTTGGCCTGTCAAACTTGCCTGGGTTTTCAGAAATTAAGTGGATTGAGTGAGTCTGTTTTCTTGTGAGCTGTCATATTCTTTACTCAGAATATCAATTTAAGTCACACACAAATAAATATTAGAAGTGTGCACCTTCTCCATTTGATTCGTTACATCATTTTAGTTTTTTCTTGTGCATGTTTAGTTTTTTATTCTGTTTTTGTCGAAAGGGTTTTTCTAAGGGGTGTTGGGCCACACCTAGCAGTGCTCAGGGTTCTGCACTTAGAAATTACTCCTGGCAGGCTTGGGGAATCATAGTGGGTTAACTGCATGCAAGGCAAATATGTGCTATCTCTCCAGCCCCTCACATATAGTTTTAAATGTAAATAATATGCCTGGAGAATAAATTCAAAAGATCCCAATGATTCTATTTTATTTTAATTTTGAATAGGAAATGGAGTTCCTTTTCTTTTGGAGTTTTTAAACTCTAGTAGTAGATTTCTCTGGTAAGTTTTAGGCATATTATAGATTGCTTGGTACATTATATATGCTGTTTAATTAACTTGTAGTTTTAGATGGGACCAGACTATTTCCCAGTAGACTTCTCCCAGCAATTCTTGGTCAATATCCAGGTGGCTCAATGCTGGTGCTTGTGGATGAGGTTCTGCTCAGTATATACAGTGTTGCAGACTACCATATCCACCCTGATTTATTCAGGGGTACAGGGACCTCCAGTACCCCATCCAGAGTGTTCAGGTGTCCCTAGGGTCTTATGGTCTGGTGCTGAATGAGGATTAAGGGGTCATGTGATGCCAGTGTTTCACTGGGCCATCAACATAAGGAAAAAAAATTTTTTTGAAGAATGAAACAAAATTTCTAGAGTTGCTCGCATCCTTAGTCTTATAATTTTTCTTCCTTTACATGACTCTTCCTTCCTCTGTCTACTCTTTTAAACAACGTTTTAAAATTTTAATTATAAAGAACTGTAATTTGCAATGTTATTGATAGTGGGGTTTTAGTATTCCAAAATCAAATCTCCCGTCAGTGTCAAACTTCCCTCAAACAGTGTTTCCATGCTACCTCCCATTGCTTGACATGTACATCCATTGCCTCCCCTTTCTGCCTGCCACCATGACAGGCACATCGCTAAGTTCAGCGACTTTAATTTAGATCTCATGTTTTCAGTGTTGTAAGTCTGTTCTTTGGATATATAGCAGTTTCCCACATCACTGGTGTGCCTGAGGTCCCAGATCCCTGTTCCCCCGTTACTTCCCTTTCTCTTCTTCCTCCCTCACCCTCGATTATTTTTCTTCACTTGTCTTCTCTCTATACTCTGGATCAAGGGTGTCTATCTCTCACATATTTATTAAGTAAAGCTATTTACTATCCTAAAGAAAACAAAGAAAAAGCTCTTCAATGTCTTATAAAGAAATGCACAGATAAAATATAAGAGGGACAGTAATCTGAATAGAGGGAAGCTGTTTGAATAGACTTTGAAGCAAAGTTCTGTTTAAGCAAGACATTAAAAGTTAAAAGAAAAAGATGAGCAGTGGTTAGGGCACTTGTCTTGAAGGCAACTGGCCCAGTTTTGATCTTTGGCACCCCGTATTGTCATCTGAGCCCACCAGGAATAATCTCTGAGTGCAGAGTTAGGAGTAAACCTAAACACAACCAATTGTAGTCCAAGAATCAAGGTTAATGCTGACTAGGAAAGAGTTTTTTCCAGATGTAGGACAAATTATAATTTTGGAAGCACTGATAGATACTAGAGTAAATTGCTGATATTTTATTCTGTGTAATGAACAGATTTGTATGTGTACTTATGCATACATGCACATGGCAAATAAAACTAGATGAACACAAATGGGCCATATATATAGCTCGGTTATTAGTTCAAGGAGTTTGAACTATGTTGAAAAGGCAAAGGAGGGAGATATGGGACACATGCTGGAAAAAGGGGTGGAGGGAGGACAACCCTGGTGGTGGGAATGGCCCTGATTCATTGTCACTATGTACCTTAAATATTACTGTGAAAGATTCGTTATTCACTTTGTTCACAATAAAAATTATTTTAAAAAAATAAAGGAAAAGATACGAGTCAGAATTGAAAAAATAAGGCTGTTGAAAGCTTTCAGGTGTAGTTGGGACATACCTGGGTGAATTTAGGTAGAACTGTAGGAGGGTTACCAGCGGGAAAGCATTTAGAGATTGGATGAGAAATTGAGCTAGGGTAGCTCAAAACTGATTAAGAAGAGGTGATGAATATGTAAGATCCTATTAAATCAATCACTTGGACCTGTCAGTTAATTGATGTGGGGGTAATAAAAGAAAGAGGAGATTCTAGAAAGGGTTAGATTTACTGGCCCATTAGATAATAATACTTTGCATTTATTTATGAGCATTAACACTATTATATTTAAGCCTTTAAGCTCTAAACTGTTAAAATTCTCCTTATAGGTGAGAAAATAAGGGATTAAGGGATTTTTGTAAATTAATATAGAGAACAAAAGGAAATCTGGTTTTATAATTGTAATCTTTTAATTTCTTGGTCAGTTATCTCATTACCATCATGTAAATACTCATTTTCATATATTCATTATCATTCTTATTATAAATGTTAGGACAGTGTTTGAAAGCAATAAAATTTGAGGTTTACATAGCAATACTGATATTTGAGGAAGACTTCAGATATTACTTGGTAGAAAAGCACATACTCTGTATTATGAGATCCTGGTTTTGATCCCTGACACCAATACAAAAAAAATTTTTTTAATGTGGAGAGACATAAAACCATGCTAGTGTTTTAAATGTTGCTTTCTGTCTTAGACAGTACTTAGATTGGTTAGGTTCTCAAGTGATATTTGTAGTGTTCTCATTTTCAAAGCATTTGTTAGACATAGATCTACAGTATTGACTGTGGTGAAAAGTTCTGTGTAATAAAGCTTTATCAGATAAATAAAGTATATCTTAAACCTCATTTTCAGCCAGGAAAGCATGTCAGCAGTTACTTCTATGTCAGATTTTTAAAAGACAAGGTTAAGTACCCAAAGGAAAAAAGCTGTCAGCCCATTTAGAAATTTAAGATTAAATGTCTTTAGGTTAAAAACCTTAGAATAGCTATTCCTCCTTATCCTTCCGGCAAAGTACATTTTAGAAATATGGACACTCTGGGGCTGATACCAGAGTGCTTGACTGCATTGGTGTGACCCAAGTCCATTCCTTGCCATCACCTGAGTATCACCAGGAGTGATGAGTGATTCCTGAGTGCTGAGTCAGAAGTAAGTCCTGAACACAGGTACAAGTGATCAGAAAACAAAAAAGGAAGAAAACAGACATTATACATAATAAATATACAAACCTGAATGGTAGAAAGAAACTACCAGAGTTTATGGGACTGTAGAAAAGATACAGCACCCATGTGCGGTATTCTTACCACTAATTCTTACCTTTAACCAGTGGTATCATGATGACTTTCCCCTCCCCATCCTTAGACTCAACAGAAAGTCTTAAAAAGTTCACAAAATATGATTTAAGTAAGCTAGAATGTTTTATAATAAAATATTCAGTTTCCAATTTCAAATTTAACCCAAGTGCCTGAACCAGATGAGTGGTTAAAGAGACTTTGGCACATCTAAGCAATGGGATACTATGCTGTTATAATATACTGTTATATGTCCTGTTACACACAAAACTTTCCTGTTATATATCTACACAATGGAATACTATACTAAAGAGACTTTGGCACATCTAAGCAATGCGATACTATGCTGTTATAATATACTGTTATATGTCCTGTTACACACAAAGCTTTCCTTTTACATATCTACACAATGGAATACTATACGTCATGAAATAACGTCATGAAATTTGCTTATAAATGAATGGATATGGAGATTATTAATGCTGAGTGAAGTGAGTCAGAGGGAGAGGAATAGACATAAAATAATCTCACTCATTAGTGGGATATAAGAAAAATGAAAGATAGTAGGGTAATATTATCTAGAGACAATAGAGAATAGAGACAGGAGGACCAATCCATGTTAGGTAGCTTTACACACAAAAGTTGGAGGAGGCTGAGGTTTTAGTCGGAAATATGATCACTCTAGACAAGAATTGGGTGGTGAAAGGAAATAGTGATAGCTATGATATCCCTCAGTAGCAATATTGCAAATCACAAAGTCTAAAAGGGATAAGAGAGATTGGGGGGGGGGGGGGGGGGGGGGGGGGGGGGGGGGGAGGGGAGGCAGGGTTAGGTGGGTGGGAAGGAAACTGGGGCATTGGTGGCAGGTAAAGTGCACTGATAAAGGATGGTGTACATTTTATTACAGAACTCAGTCATGAACAATTTTGTAACCATAGTGCTTAAATAAAGTAATTATATTAGAAAAATCACTCATCACAAAGAACCAGGAAAATTTCAACTGAATTGAGAGAACAGAAGCATTAGCTGTGAAATAACACAGATGTGGATCTTCTGAGAAGAAATTTCAGGCAGATTTCATTATATTCAATTAAAAACTATATAAAATGAGTCAGAGAAATAGTACAGCAGATAGGGCACTGGCCTTGCGTGCAACCTGCTCAGGTTCAATTCCTAACATCCTATATGGTCCTCTGAGCAGTCATGAGTAACTCCAGAGATACCCCCAAACCCCAAGTGAGAAGCCCCCACTCTCCCTAAAATACTAGCAAAGAAACAAGGTATAATTACCCAAACAGAAATTTTATTTTACCCTCTTTGCTTTTCCTTTGTTTTTATTCCTACTGATTATTTAATTATGCCACTTGCCAGGGGGCCTTGGACGTGGCTTGTTTGCAATATTCTGGAGATCACACGAAACTTCACTGTGACCCTGGAAATCACAAACATCTGTATCACTGAGATATGCTCAAAATAATAGTGTAATACTAGGAAATGAACTTGAAACTTCAAAAAGGAAGGGAAGCATTTTACCATTGAACCCTTTTCAAATACAAGTTTTACAATTACAGGAGACTTGAAGATAGTTCAATTGTAAAGCATTTGCCTTGTAAGCATGAGACCACAGTTTTCTCCCTGGCACTATCCTATATGTGAGAGCCATGTTATCCTTATCAGTGCACTAACATTGTATTCCATATTCACATCATTGTTATCCATATCCTTGCACTACCATTTGTAATTTGGTATACACAAAAGTGTGTCATCTCGGGGCTGGAGAAATAGCACAGCAGCCAGCCCAGAACAGTGGTTTGAGTCCCAGCATCCCATATAGTCCCCTGTGCCTTCCAGGAGTAAACCCTGAGCACTGGGTTACTGGGTATGACCCAAAAACCAAAACCAAAAAAAAAAAAAAAAAAAGTATGTTATCTCACTATACCACACTGACTAAAATGTGTGATTGCTGCAACCCCTGGCAATCAAATAGATCCCAAGGCATTCTTCAAAGTAAATAATATCAAATAAAAACCATAGAGACCTCTGTTAAAGCACTATTTAGTATACTATCCCATTACTGTTCTTTGTAAATACCTGTGATTAATTCAATACAAAATTCATAAATCTTGGGACCGGAGCGGTGGCACAAGCGGTAAGGCATCTGCCTTGCCCACACTAGTCTATGACAAACCGTGATTTGATCCTGCAGCACCCATAAGGTCCCCCAAGCCAGGAGCGATTTCTAAGCACATAGCCAGGAGTAAACCCTGAGCGTCCCTGGGTGTGGGCCAAAAACCAAAAAAAAAATTTTTTTTTTCATGAATCTTTATTCTTGATATCAGGTTTCCAAGATACCAATTAAAAGAGGAATGTAAAGATAGACTGGGTTTTAGAAGTAAAAGTCTTAGTGTTAGAACTTCCCAATTAATCCAGAGTGGGTACAACTATAGTTATTACTTTTTTGTGTATTATCTGCATCTCCAGGTACAGAGGCATAAGGGAATATTCCTTTAATTTCTCCTGTTTACCATGGAAATTTACAGATTATTATAAGGAATTTATTTTTATCATTTAAGGTGCAAAAGCATAAAATGAAAGCCAGAGTTATTTTAATTCCAATCTAATTGTCACTTGACCTCTTCAATGTGTGAATATCATGGAACTCTCTGGACTTCAGTTTTCCTTTTCTATAATAATGTCAGGATCAAATGCTTCAGATGTTTTCTACTTCAAGTGTGACTTCAAATGGATAAGTGACTTTCATCTTTATGTTTACTAAATGAGATTTTGTTTGTTTTTATTTTTGGCCATACTTGGTGATGCTCAGGGGTTCCTTCTGGCTATGCGCTCAGAAATCGCTCTTGGCTTGGGGAACTATGTGGGGTGATGGGAATCGAACCACAGTTCATCTTAGGCCAACGCTTACAAGGCAGACACCTTACCTCTGGCGCCACTGCTCCGGCCCCACTAATGAAATTTTTATTGTCAAAGAACTACCCTGATATTTCGAGAGAAGTTGGATTTTAAAAATCAAACTTAGTTTCTAAAACTTATTTGAGGTAGGAAATTATAATTACAGAAATGGGCCATGAGTGTTATTTGCATTATACTAAGGATTATAATATGAAAATTGTGTTTTTCATTTTGCAATAGTGCCCAAAAAAGGAAAATTCTGAAGTTATCTATTAAGTCTGATTGGACATACAGACTATATACTCTGAAATAATTACTGTCTCTTTGGTAATATCTTAAAATTATAGACAAATCTAAGTAGTTCCTTGATGGCCTAGCATCTTTTAGATCAGAAAACTGTTTTCACTTGCAAGTGTTTTTGTTAATTTTTGATGTTGATAGGGACAGGTATTTGATAATTTATTTATAATACTCATTTGTTTCCAACAGATTTTAAGTGAAGGTCATACATTTAGATTAGTAGTGCACCTGTAGGTATACATATACATGTAATTAATGATACTGAGAATATGCATTTCGTGATCTTATCAGAGGCAGATATATGATTTAATTTCACAACAATAGAAAAAGTAATAGCAAATGTTATTTGTTCTTTTGGCTTTTATTCACTATTAATGCATTTTTTTTCTTCAGGTATTGGAAGAAGCAGAGGCTCAACATTTATATCAGTCTATTTTGCCTGATATGGTAAAGATTGCACTCTGTCTGCCTAATGTTTGCACTCAGGTTGGTGGAAATAAATTCTCCTTTTGTTGCTTTCTTGAGATTCACAATTGAATTTCCTTTAGACTTTCATGGACAAAATCAAAGAGTGGTGAGAAATGGGTAACAGTTTGCCAAAGAGTATGGTCATTTTACAGTCCTAAGAAGAAAGGATAGAGGCTAGAGACAATGTTGTAAAGGACATTAAAAATGCAGCATTTTATTTCTGAGCTTCAGTTTCACTATTGGAGTTTGCTTACTGTGACATTTTTTTTGTTTGTTTCTTAAAACAGTTACTTAAGGGGGCCAGAACCGTGGCTCAGCCATAGACATTTGCCTTTCACACATCTGACCTAGGACGAACTGCAGTTCAGTCCCCCAGCGTCCCATATGGTCTCCCAAGCCAGGAGCGATTTCTGAGTGTATAGCCAGGAGTAACCTGCTCATTTCTTGCTACTTTTTTCCCCAGTTATCCTCCTATCCCCCATTTTCTCTCTACCTTCTCTTTCTCTCTACCCCGTACCCCTTTTCCCATTTTTTTCTTTTAAGCATTGTGGGTTAATAAACTTTTACTGAAGGGTTATCATGCATTTACACTTTACTTTCTTTCAATTCCCAATTCTTACCCAGAGTGATCAATTCCAGCAATTATTATCATAGTGTCATAGAAGTCTCTGTCTTCATTGCACTTCCTACCCAACATTTTTATTTCTGTTGTCTTTGGGTATTATTTTCATACTATATATTTGTTATTTTTTATATTCTGAAGATGAGTGTGATAGTTCTATGTCTGTCTTCCTTTGACTCATTCAGCCAACATAATAATCCCCATATCTATCCATATATAAACAAATTTTATGATTTTATTTTTTTTCTAACAGCTGCATAGTTTTCCATTGTGTAGATGTACCAATTTCTTTTTCTACTCATCTGTTCTTAAACACTTAGGTTGTTTCCAAATTCTGACTATTGTAAATAGTACTTCAGTGAATATAGAAGCCTTCAAAATAGCTTTTAGCCCATCTTTTCTTTCTTCCTCAAAGTAGTGTATCACAAACAATTGAACTTCTAGGTTTTTCAAACTTTAAAAAAATAAAATAATCTGATATTATTGCACTTTGGTATATATGAATTATCACTGAATAATGAAGTACGTACATCAAAATTCCATAACTTTAAACATAAGGAATTATAAGGGCCAGAGAGAAATAATACAGAAAGTAAGCTGTTTGCCTTGCCTGCAACTAACACAAATTATTTTCCAACACCCTATTATGACCATACCTAGAGTATTGCTGGGTGTGGCTCCAAAACAAAAAAATTAAAAATACATACTATTAACTACTTAAAATTAAGTATTGAATATAATGTTCAGTTCTATAGATTATATTGAAAATAAAATCAGTGAATTTGAATTGGGGGGAGTAACACCCAGTTGCTCAGGGGTTACTCCTGGTTCTGTGCTCAGAAATCGCTTCTGGCAGGCACTGGGGACAATATGGGATGCTGGTTTTCGAGCCACTCTCTGTCCTGGATCGGCTGCGTGCAAGACAAATGCCCTACATCTATGCCCCCATGATTTTGGATTTAATACCACTTTAATTGGCTCAGAATTGTCTGCATCTTCCTTAACTTTGATAATGTATTAAATAATCTATCTCCTTAAAGTCATATATATATACATAAATATATACATATGTTCCATTAATTTCTATAATAAAATTAGATATTGATTCAATGATGAAGCTGTAGTGTGAAGTATGATTCAAACTTAGAAGGAAAAAAACTTATTTTACATTTTCTCTTTAGCTCATTTTACTTAGGACTAAATTGAAAGGTTACTCTAACAATTTTAAATAAAAGTGATAAGAAAATTTTATATGTTAATAAGAGCTAAACTGAGCATTACCATTTTCTATTTAATTTTTAATATTTTATTATTTAGATAATTTTTTCTACTTTGTTTAAGCAGTCTTGTTTTTTTACGATAAGTAATGTTTTATGTTCTCTTCGTGCCATTTAGTGATTATAAATCTGCAATCTAGTATTTATATATTATATATATTTATATTATTGTAAATTCTACAATCGTTAAACAAGCATGTTTTTCCACTCTTCCTTGATGGCCTGCCCTTGACTTCAACAGTATTTCTGATTGATTGAGTTAAGAGTAGACTGAAAATAATTCTTGCCTTAATTTGGCAAATGTAATTTGATGCCCCTGCTTTTGAAATTGCTAAACTAATTATTGTTTTTCTTGTCTATATTTTGGGTTTTCTTTATCAGCCAATACCACTCCTGAAACAGAAGATGAATCATTCCATCACAATGTCACAGGAACAAATTGCCAGTCTTTTAGCTAATGCTTTCTTCTGCACTTTTCCACGACGAAATGCTAAAATGAAATCGGAATATTCCAGTTACCCAGACATTAACTTCAACAGGTATGTTTTAACATAAATAGAGAAGAAGGAAATAATAGTATTTATCAAGTATTTGTCATAAAACAAATATATTGTGTATAATTGTATCATTTCATCTTTATAATGCATGCAGTCATAAAATTTTTGACATTTTTAACATGATGGTTTTTTCTTTTTAATATTTGTATGTAAGCGCAGTGATTATAAACATGTTTGTAGTTGTTTTTCAGTCATAAAAAGTTGACCCCTTTATCAGTGCAACCTTCCTCTTCAATGCCCCCCATCTCTTTCCTCCACCAGCCCTTGCTGTCTTCAAGACAGGCATTCTGTTTCTCTCACTCATTACCATTGTCATAATAGTTGTTGATGTAGTTATTTCTCT
>PVKC010013726.1:0-22785 GCA_004027635.1 Crocidura indochinensis | reverse complement strand
CCAAGCTAATTTCCATCAACATGAGAATCCTGGTATGATCCTTGTACAATATCTCCTAGTCCCTGGTCACAAGGTCTACGTTTCTTTCATTTATCTCCCATCAAGAAGGTGATATGTTTGGGGTTGGAGAGATAGTACAGGGGTGAAGGCACCACGGATAGTTTCCTCGAGAATCACAGAGTGATTACTGAGCACAGAGCTAGGAGTAAGTCCTAAGTGCCACAGGTGTACTCCCAAATAAAGAGATTAAGAGAAATATCAAGATGCAGAATAATTTTACAGTATGATCTATTTTGATTTTTTATATAATATATATTTACATATACATGTTAACAGAGGTGTTTATTATAATTATCTCTAGAGGCTGAGGTGGGAGGGTTTTCATCTTATATACTTAAAGATAATAGCTAGTTTATTGAGCACTTATTATGACAGTTGCTATTCAGCATTTTATAGCTAATTAAAGGGTTATTGCAATAATGATAATGATTACTAAATTATTCTTAACACTCATATAGTCAGGTATTGTTCTTAAATGTTTTATATATACCCTCTCATTAATTATCAGCAAAACCCTCAGAGATACTTTCTGTTATTTTTTCTAAGTCACAAGTAAGGAGACAGATGCTTGAAAAAGTGAGATCAAGGTCACATAAAAACCAACTGTGCTGAAATCCTACATATCCTGTACCCCAGTGAGCACCTCCATCAGATCATAATTTACCTTGGTGTCATCAGTCTTGACAACATAAAGTCCTATATTTTGCAATTACAAAAGAAAAAAATTGCTTTCAGTTATGTAACCAGTAAACATTTAAGAGTAATAATGCAATCTTATGTGTAAAACACATGACTTCTCTTGGAACAATAGATTTGCGACATAAATTCACCAATTTTGTGGGTATAAGTCTTATAGATAAAGTTGTATCGTATAGATACAATGGTAGGGCATTTGTCTTGTTCACAGCCATCCCAGGACAGACCTGGGTTCAATCCCCAGCAACCCATATAGTCCTCCAAGCCTGCCAGGAGTGATTTCTGAGCGCAGAGCCAGGAGTAACCCCTAAGCACTGTCAAGTGTGGCCCCCCAAAAACCAAAACAATAACAAATAATAAATAAAAGTATCTTTTCTGTAGTGATGTTTTTTCACTCAAACTTCTAAAACTTCTAGAATTTAATTTCAAAAATAATTCATTTAAAGATGTTTTTTTGTTTATTTTTTTGTTTTTTTTGGGGGGGGGTCACACCCGGCAGCACTCAGGGGTTACTCCTGGCTCCATGCTCAGAAATTGCTCCTGGCAGGCACGGGGGACCACATGGGGCACCGGGATTCGAACTGATGACCTTTTGCATGGAAGGCAAACGCCTTACCTCCATGCTATCTCCCGGGCCCCTAAAAATGTTTTGAATCATCTTACTTACTTGCCTGATTTCAGATGATTCCTAAGAATTAAGGATTGTAGACAATGTCTCATCTATATTCCAAATAAGCAAGACAACGCCAGAAAGCTCATAGACATGACATGACCCAAATACCAGAGTCTTTATAGGTATAATCATTTCAGGATACACGAAAAAGCAGTCAGAAATCACTCTTTAAGTATTTATATGGAACAGGGGAGATGCTTCTTCTTAGTTCTTTCTAAAGTAGTGACCCCCTATAAAGAAATAATTGTGTCAAAACATATATCAATTACACATTTAAGCAGTCACTGAAGCAAAACTACTTTTAAATACCCCTAAATCAGCAAATGAAGGGAAAAAAATGAAGATTTGGTATAAAAATTTCATGGTGAGATTTCCTACATTCTCTTTATTTTACACTTTTCTAAATTACTGTCCTGAGTCCCTACACAAATTAAAAGAAAATATTAAGCATTGCTTTCTGTTTTTAGTATTATTTTTACAAGTGTTGGTACTTCAACCCTGGATCTATTTCTTCCTGTACTTTCAGCGATGAGGATCACTCACTTAGCTTGGGTTTATGTCACCTGCTTTCATGTGAATTCATGTAACAGGTTCTGTCTTCTCTTAACTCCCATCTTGCTTCTCCAGACTGTCCTGTCTACACTGCCAAACTAGCTGTCAGGAAATAGGAGAGGCACCCAATTCCCTTTTTGATCTATAATCTCTGCCAGTGGCTCCCAGCTGCCTCTAAAGCAAGTACACACTACCATTTTCAATTCAAGGAGATTTTCAAATTGACTCCACTTTAGCATCCCCTGCCTTTTCTTCCACCATTGACTTTGATCCTTCCACCATGATTGTCAGTCTGAGAAGGACTATTTCTACGACTGGCTTCCCATCTGCAGGCTTTGTTTCAGGTTGAGCTTTCAGCCTGAGGGAGCTATCCTCATGAGACTGATGGCTGTTCTCTCCATAAAATTTTCCCTTCATTTTCTGCAAGTTGACTGAAGGTGTGATGGCTACCAACTGGCAATTCACACTTGGGCATGGCTGCTTGCCATATTCAATCACTCTCCTAGCTCATTCCATCAAAATTTTCCAACACTGTGGGGAAGATGGTAGTGTGATGATACACATGTAACACCCATCTCTCCTGGTGATACAGAGCAGTTAGACACCTATCTTCACATTTATACATGCACTTATTATATGTGTCACTATTCTAAAGAATGGGACCACAATATTTACAAATAACAATGAAAAATCAATATGCATTAGAATAAATTCTATCTAGCCCATAGAGTTTCATAAATATTTTTTATTTATTTCAGACATACCTGTTGCCTACCTAATGTGATACATAGGCTATCACATGAAAAATTATCGATATTTTTGTTGATATTAATGAGCATGGCGAGATGAAATGTAAATGCTAGGAAATTATTTATTAATAATGGATATGACTTCTTTGCTAACAGGGATTATAGATTCCAAAGTCTAAAAGAAGGACCACTTATAATATCAATGTTGCACTAAAGTATAATTTTAAGTTAGTTTGCATTATTAAGATTATTTTCAACAGATTCTTAAATCCTGAATCCCCCCCCCAAAATATTAGGTAGGCCTGAATTTTATAGTTGGAAAAAAGCAGTCAATCATTATTTGACAGTTCTGAATAATTATTGGATGTTTCTACTAGAAGCTACAATAGATGTAAATAAATTAAAGAACATAATGCAAAATATTTAGAAAGAGACACTTATAATAAGGAATTAAAGCAATTCAGTGGAAGAAGACTATATGTCATAAAAATGCATTTCATTCACATTTCTTAACACATAAAAACTCAATTTTAGATGGCTCATTGACGTAAGTAAAAAGTGAAAAAATTATTAACCTTCTATAGGGAAACCAGAACATCTTTACAATATTTAAGTGAGCCAAGATTTTTTTTGTGCAGAGGAAGTAACATAAAGAAAGAAAAAAATCTAAAATCAAACTTCATTGACATTAAAGCACAAAAGAGACTTTAGAAAATAAATAGGCATCAGAAACACAAGAAGGGAATAATAAGTGACCAAAGGCAAAGACCCTAAGAACTGATCTGCAGATCTGAGCTTTCCATAATGAGGAGAAAAGTAAGTCAACAAGTGGGGGTACAAGGCCAGAGTGGTGGTGAAAGATGTACGGCCTAAGGCATCTGCCTTGCGCTCGCCAACCTAGGACCAAGTGTGGTTCGATCCCCAGACGTACCATATGATCCGTCAAGCCAGGAAGGATTTCTGAACACATTGTCAGGAGTAACCCCTGAGCATCACCGGATGTGGCCCCAAAAAAACAAACAAAAACCAAAAATAAAACAAATAGGGGTAGGGAAAATCTTGTGGAGACTGTGGTGATGTAATACCATGTACATGGAACACTATCATTAACAATATTGTACAATATTGACAATATTGTAAACAAGGATGCTCAAATTTTAAAAAATTCTTTAAAAACTAAATAGCAGACTTGAAGAAAATATCTCTGACATAGGGCTCCTATTTACAAACCTTTATAACCTTCAAAATACAATGTGGAAAAGAATAAAGACAAGGTTTAATATGGTGATGGAGTACTAGTACAATGAATAGGGCACTTGCCTTGCCAACAGCTCTCCTGCATAACCAACACCTCATAAGGTACTCTTGAGCCCATCAGGGGTGTGAACAAGAACAAATGAACAAAAGTGAAATAAAATGGATAAAAGATTTACATAAGAACATAAAAAGAAAACTATCAAGTGACCCATAAGCACACATCATAAGAAATGTTCAACATTAGTCACTAGAATGATAAAAGTTAAAACCAGGAGATAATATTACCGAGTAGGATGAATAATATAAAAGATATAACACCAAAGAAGGTTGGTGCTGACCTTTTTTGAAGTACACTTTGAAAATCAGTCCACCAATATCTTAAAAGAAAACATACCTACTCCAGGAGTCAGTGATACCAGTTTTAAATATTTACTCAAAAAATAAAAGAAAACACACATGAATACACACACATATATATGTGTATATATCATAATCTATGACATCATCTCAACAGATTTAGAAAAAAGTTGATAAAAGTCCATTATTATTTGTGATTTTTCAAAATTGATTTTTAGGAACTAAAGATGTAGTTCTTGATAAAGTACCTAAGACATATATGAAGTGCTCAAGTCCAAGGAATAAAAGGAAAATAAATTAAGTATAAGAGACAGATTTTTAAAAATGACTTGAATAATTTCTTTAAATTCAAAAAAAAATTCTGGAGGGTTTTTGGCCACACCCAGCAATGCTCATGTGTTACTCTTGCCTTATGCACTCAGGAATTACTCCTAGCAGTGCTTGGGGGACCGGATGGGATGCAAGGAAACAAATACTGGTCAGCTGCATGCAAGACAAGTGCCCTATCCACTGTACTATCTCTCCAGCTCCTCATGAAATATTTTTAATGCCAAAATGTCTTTAAAAAATTTAAAGTACATATACTTAAAAAGACTTTTACAGAAACACTTAGAGAAACTTCATTAATAAATATAAATAACTTTGTTTAAAAAGGTAATGAATAAGCAATCCATGATTGATCCAAGCTAGGAATACTATACTTCAAATAAGAGTAAGGAATGAATGCAACCTACCTCGTGGCTGGACCTCAGAAACATTAGGCTGAGGAGCAGAAAAGGCCACAGGCAAATATAGTTCACATGATTCCATATCAACAAAGTTTTCAAACAGGCAAGATATTTTTTCTGGTAAAATAATAACTTTAATTTCTTATCTCCTATCACAAAATGACAATGTAAAACCTTTCCATGAGGTTGTGTGAATGCCTTTGTATACATACGCATGCACACATCCGACAGTTGATATCAAGCCTGACTTAGCCCTCTCCTTCACTAAGGTGCAGAAATTGAATTTCCCCCTCCTGCTGGTACAGAATCCTATGTGCTCGAGAATGCAAACTGTAAATCAATACCCACGTCTTAAAGGTGACATTTCAACAACTGTACATCCTGGAGCCTTTCAGGATCTTAGGATCATTTGGTTCCTGTCAAACGTCTCACTTCGTAAATAATTTATAAGCATCTAGCTAATGCCACATCTTGTAATGTAGGATGACCCTTCTTCCTCTGCCATGTGGTGGTCTTCATTTACATAGCCTATCCTCATTCACAAAAGGCTGTTGAACACCTACCTTGCAGTACTAGGTGCTTTATTGCAGCTCCAGGTGCTTTAGTGCAGTGTAGACTTAGTAGTAGAGAGGACACTCATGACTGGAAACTGCCTCATACACAGCAGGAAGAGAGGTTGGGCATTTAATGATGTTGCACTAATAACTGCTTGACTTCAACTGTGGTGGTTTCTTTTAGAAAATGTGTACTGCAGGCTGGGGAAATAACACAGTGGTAGGGTGTTTGCCTTGCATGTGGCTGAACCTAGACATACCCAGTTTCAATCCCTGGCTTCCTACATGGTTCCCCGAACCTGCCAAGAGCAATTTCTGAGCACAGAGCCAGGAGTAAACCCTGAGGGTCACCAGTTGTGGCCCCCAAACAAACAAACAAACACACACATACTCAAATTTGTACTGTGTAGACTTATAAATGCATTTAGCAAGAACCCTGATCTTGGCTCAGCTGAGTAGAATAAGAGTAGAATAAGAAAAAAAGAAGTGCTTTCTGGAATACGGTTCTAAGTGGGGTTTTGAATGGGGAGCAAGAAAATGCTAACAGTTGCAGGTAATAGAACCTGATACCTAAAAGAACGTTGAGCCCATTCGAAAGTAAAACGAAAATGGAGAAAGGAGAAAGTATAATCAGGAGAAGTTGCTAAGGTCTAAACCAAGCATAAATTAAGCCTAAACTAAGGTCTAAACTAAAGTAACTCTTAAAAAATTATCAGTAAGATAAGTGGGAAGATAAGCATGATATTTGGATATTGGATGGGTATTATTTGTCTCCAGTTTGTAGAACAACAGATTGGGGAGTCCATGGCATGCTGTGTAGAATCTTGCTTAAGGATAGCGTGTAAACATAATAAATGAATGCCCCTGTAAATTCCCAGTGAGAATTCAGCCCTACTCTGCAATTTGTAGACTGTAGAGAGAATGTGGTAAGGGAGCATCTGCCTTCATCCAAACTGCAAATGGCCCTTCCTAGTAAAATAACAGTCCAGGTTAACTCCATGTTTCCCATAAAAGACTTGAGACTGATCTAAGAGGTAAGCAGGGGGACAAGGTGAGGGGCGGAGGGGCTCAGCATGAGTCTAGAAACAATTCTTTATTTTTAGAGAATTGTCTACCTGGGTAGCAGGAGAGAAATTTCACCTAGGCTGTAACTGCAGGTCTCCTCTATTTTCAAGAAAAGGAATATTAGAGTTTTACAACAGAAACAGCAATGTCTGCAGGTTCCTTTCCTGATGCCAGTCATAAACCTCTTCTATTTTGTGGGTAGATACTATTTCCCTTCTGGTAGCCCCTCTGGAGACATGGGGGTCACTCTTTCCTTCTTGCTGGGCTGCCACCAGGTCATTTCTTTCACTATGTTCTCTCATCTCTCCACCATGGAAAAACTCCCTCAAAAACTTGTGGTTAGGCAACAAACTCCCAGGGGAAGGGAAAATAAAAAGAATAAATCAATGTGTGGCATTTGGATTCAGCCCTAAAAGGGTTTTAATTCCATATCCACTATTTATTATTTGGGTGACCATAGACAAGTGAAATCGTTTTTCTGAACTTTAGTTTCTTTATGGATGGGACAGCACTTCAATTTATCTGGACAATAAAATTAGAGGTTGATGCTATACTACGTACCTCACACAGCCTCCACCAACAAGTTGAATATCACAATGATTCTTTCCCTTTAAAAAATGGCTTTTTTTCTATTTTCAAGTTGATCTATATAATTTTATAAATCCATAACAGCTCCTCTTACATCACATAAGAGCAGGCAGAAACTTAAAAGATAAAGAAGGTAGGACAGGAGGTTGAGGAAGGTACTGAACCAAGGCAAGGGAGAACCAACAAAATAACAGGGGATTTGCTGTAATCGTTTCTGAAGCTAGCTCTGAGTAATGGGAAATGCCAGCGTAATGGCCAACTGTGAACTTAACAAACAGAATGATTGTTTTGGTCTGCGGTAGGTCAGAGAACAACAGTAGATCAGAAGGCCATGGAAGAGATTAAATTGGGTAAATCCGTCAACCTCCCTGACAATTGAAGGCTAATCAGCTTTGAGAGAAACTGCCACTGGTTTCCAAGAACTGCCACACACACGCAGGTTGACACCATGGATGTCTACAGCTTTCACTATGTTTATTTTGGGTGCAGTCGCAAGTGTGCAAAGAATTAGTTTTCCCTAGAGTTTAGGTAGAATCTCAATCTTGGAGTCCACTAACTTGAAAAATGAGTTTTTTTTTACTGAGGTTACAGAACAAATAAGGTCAGGCCTAGTTATTTTAGAGTGAACTGGCTTAGGCCAGAGACCCGAGTTAGACTTTTATTGCAGATCTCACATATTCAGAAAAAAAAAGAATATTGTTCATAAATTAGGGTACATGATCATTTTTGGTCTGTTTTTCTTCTTTTGGTGTCTACACACAAGGGAAGTGCCTGAAACCCACCAGTATTGTTAAAGGTGACAAACATGAATGGGTATGTAAGGAATGTGATGTCTGGGTTTTGATAGTGAGGAAGAAAGCTCTGTAAATGAATTCTCTTACCACCCCTTGATCTCAAGATAAGGACATGTTATTGAAAAAGCAAGACCAAAACCAGGAGAGAAACCCCTGCTGAGTAATGTAAGGAGAGAGCCTTGTTCTTAAGGGTGATGACAATAATCATGATAATCAGACTCCTCACTAAGCAAGCACATGGGAAGCTTGGCTATAGTAAGAACTCTGCACGCACTTTCTTTTGTCATATTCCAATTCTTTTCATCATTTTCCACACACACATGAAACAACTGAGGCAGAGAAAGGATTAACTGCATGTCCCTGGACACACAGCTGGAAAGTTGTGGGGAAGTGACTTCACATATTTCAGGTTCTTAAAGTACTGCCTGGGTTGAATTTAAGCATGAACTGTGTGATCTAGTTCTACACCTGACATTTGCTCCTAGAAAGATTATTTCCTGCACATTGACCATTGTGGCTGGCAGCGGGTGGAGAAGGAGAATGGAAGATAGATGTAAGCAAGAGAAATACACTCTTGGGCAGCTATCGGGTGCATAATAAAAGATGCAGTCGGAGCCCAAGAGAAATGGGGAGTCAAATCAAGAATAAAAAAATGTAAGTGAGAAGTATGTGAAGAGTCAGTCAATAGCTGGAGGTCCAAGTATGGGGAAATGGGAGTGGTGATGATGAGCTGGAAGACGGACCAAGTGAGGTCAAGGCAGAGTATTGTGACCTCAGCCATGGAACTCAACCTAAATTCCCTAAAATCCTAGCCAGAGGATTAAATGATGTTACTGTAGAGTTAGACTAGTTTCTTAGACAATCTCTCTCCAGTCTAAGTTAGTTTGGATAAAGACAGAGATGGAGCAAGAAATCAATGCAGGGAAGTCGTGCTCTGAAGATTGAAGTTATGACCTTTAGAAGTAAGATGTGTCACAGGCCAGCTGATTTGGGCAGCACTGAGAGGGGTTTCAGGGTTATTTGATAAGAGGATGGGAGACAGGAGTCAATAAAGAGTGGTACTCAGTTCCAACTACTCTTGAGTGTGTTAGATCTTAGTACCCACTCTTTGCTGACCCCTCGCTTCCATCCTTCTATCGAATAGAGAGAAGCTGGCCTGTGACAAGATGGAGTGAATCCCTAAGATATTTAAGAATTCATCCAGCAGAACTTGTGGGCTACACAGGAACTGATTATCTGAGGAAGGAGAAATAAGCTGTGGCTTTATTATCTCACTGGCTATTTTACTTATGGGATACAGGACAGCTACAGGGCCTCTTGATGGTGAAGAGGTCACTGAAAGGGAGTGTACAGTTCATCTCTGCAACCTCCCATTTCTTCTACTTCTTCATAATCCCTGGGTAAGCACAGAACTTCATGGATTGAAATCTAACTTTGTGGTTCTACCTGAGCAGTATGACTATATCAGGTCTAACTTTTGGGTCTAGTTTGTAGTTAAACTCCAAAGAATTCAGGAATACACTCTTAGACTTTAAATTCTATAGAGCTATTTTGTGTGTGTGTGTGTGTGTGTGTGTGTTTCCAGTTTGCAGGATGATTTCTGAATGGCTCAGTCATTTCTATCCAATAGGAGACAGTGTAACCTTTCAAATAGGATATTTGGGGTGGGGTGCTTAGGTCACAGTTATTGTGCTGAGGGGCTACTCCCCATACCATAGTTGGGATCACTCCAGGATCTATGCTCTGAGGACCATGCAGTGACAAGGTCAAACAAGTCAAGTGTTGGACCCCTTGTCCTATATATTCCAGCCCATGAAACTATATATGTTGGGATCTGCCTTTTCTATTTCTAACAACATGTAGGAATTTTTGTTTAGGGCTTGCTTCCCTTTCTTTATCCATTAGGACTCCTGATTAACAAGAAGAGAAGCCTATTCAGCAGGGATACTTGGGTATGGTGAATTCTTCCCTGAATTCCAGGACCCATCATGCTCCCAAAGCCTAGGAAGAAAAGAGGGAGCTCAGTTTTGGATATTGGCGAGGGATCAAGGAAGGCCTAGAGATTCCTTGCTCAGATACTGGATAGACAACTAGACCCCGCCTGCTATCTCTGGTGTTCCATGTTCAAGCCCTGTGTGGAGAGCTGCATTTCTCACCTGTGGCTTCCCTCCCCAGCTACTACTGTCATGGCAAATACCTACCATAGGGCATACTGAGTGATTAGGGGGCACCATCATGACCTCCTAGCCCTTCTTTCCTATTGTCACTAGTACTAATTTATGTATAATTTTTTCAAAATAATATTTTTTCTTTGCTGATTAATATGAAATAGTTATTTATCCTTGCCTCTAGACATTCAAAATATGCCTCTCTGTGGGGGAACACCCCTACCCCAGATCACATTGTATTATTGCAACAATAAAGATGTCTTCTGTATGAAGTTTTGACTTTCCCATAAGGCTCCTGATGATACAAACCAAGTTTTTTCCTTTTCTTTACCATCTTGTAGAGATCTAGTGCCAGGGGCTTATGCATACTCAACAATTGATACATATTTATGAAAAGAAATGGAATGAAATGATCTGGAATGAATGGATTCACTAAATGAGCCATGATTTGGAGCTTCAGCCATCTGCAAAAGAATGTGGATACTTAACAAGCATTTGAAGTATCTTTGATTCTTTAAAATGGCCTTGATAATCATCTGCTATGGGTTCAGTAATAAGGAAAAGCTTAAGAAATGAAAATGTACATGAAAGTCATAGTGAACTAGGATCTACTCTGGAGAATGATGGAGAACAAGAATGATAACATGAAATGCTGGAAAGGACACGGAGCATCTTGAACTCTCATACATTGTTTGTGGGACATAAAATGGCCAAAACCACTTTGAAAAGTTCTCTAACCATTTCTCTAATAAGAGTTAAGCACACACACATGCCTGAAAACCTAGCAATACTATTCCCAGAGATTGATTTGAGACATGAAAATCTAAGTCTACCAAAATACTTGTTTATGAACAGTGTCACTCATACCAGCCAAACACTGGGAAAAAGACCAGAAAGAGGAAAATAGAGAAACACACTATTATATCTCATGAACTATCATTATTCAGCAAAAAAGAGAGATAAACTATATGTATAACATGGATTAATCTCTAAAATAATAAGTGGAGTGAAATAAGTCAAAGATACAAGTAAGTATATGCTGTATAATTCCATGTATATGAAATTCTAGAATATGTGAAACAAATATAAGCTGATATAAGTAGATGTAAGATTGCATATGTGATGGAGAACTGAGTGAGAAAGGACACAAGGAAACCTTTGGTGGTGATGGTGACATTCTAACTGCCATTCTAAGTGCCAAGGGGCATTGAGTGTCCACAAATAAATGGGCTTGCTGAAAATGAGTTCACACTACAGCACTTTACAGCATGCAAATGACATCTCAATTTCAGCAAATGTTTTGAATGTTCTGTTTCTCAAGTCTTAAGTAAACAAAAAATTCTGGAGTTGGAGGCTTGAAAGAGGCCTAGGAAATGGAGAAATTGAGTCTCCATATGGACAGGGGATATGTTGCAGAAGACACACACACACACACACACACACACACACACACACACACACAGAATCGCTGGGATAGAAATTGCATTGAAGCCCCTTAATACACTAGTCTCACTCTTAGGCCTTCCAATGGGAAAATTGAAGGTTTCTTTAGATCTGCACCTTACTTATTTAATTTTTATCAGTTGATTGGCTACTGGCTCCAGGTCAGTCTGCTATGCCCTTTTGTTCACCCCTAGTCTATATACCACAGCCCATCACAACCCCTTTCTGATGGTGATTTATCAAGGCAGAAGTACAGCCCAAATTTTATATTCATGAAAGTCGGTACATAGGTAGTTGATAAAGAAGGAATTGAAGTTGTCTTATCACTAGATACACGATTTCTAGATTCTGTGCTTTCCTGTAAGCTTTAAAAGAGATTAGTCTCTCTGAGAAAACTCTACTAGCCAGAAACTAGGAAAAATAGTCTGGCACCAGATTCCAGAGAAACCCAACCTTCAAATGGAGAGAGGGGAGAAGTCATTAAGCCAGGTAGTAAAGAGAGCCAAAAGAAGTCCTTCATGACCTCCATTGCCTCAGCAAAGTGGGACTACTGGCTCTGTACTCTGTACTCTCTATTACAGACTTGCAGGTCCTTTTACTAACCCACATATCCTGCTAACCCATATATTCCCCTTCTGGTTCCTGACTCTTTTTTAGCCAAGAAGCATGTGGATGTCCATAAGAGTTGTGGGGAGGATCACTGGAGAGGTGTGCATGTCAGCCCTGTCTCAAGGAGTAAGCAAAGGGAAGTCTATGAAAGTAGAGCATTATTCAGAGACACAAGCCTCCATGTAAACTTTATTTTTTCCCCATGTCATCTTGAACTTGACAGGATAGAAATGTTCTCTACAGGGTCTGCTACTTTGCATAGAAATAAGATGCAATGCATTTTTGTGCTAGAAGATTTTGCTGCTTTGTCAGTAAAGCCCTCAGTTGGGTATCTCCCAACTGAGCTCTGTATATGTGCCTATATGTATCTATAGTCTTTAACTCTACTGAAATAACAAATCATGGGAAGGGAGGCCATGCATTTGCTAGGGAAGGTTCTTATTTCGAGAGCAGAGCTAGCTAACGGCAATACCAAACTGGCTGTGAGCAATCAAGAAGCAAGATCTCTTATTCCAAAGCCAGGCACTTAATAGAGGCTTTTAAAATGACCTATGTATTGACAGAGTAGAGGATGAGTAAACATTTGCTTTCTGGGATCTGTGGTGTTTCATATCATTGCATTCTGGGGAAAATAACCAACCTGATTTCTGAAACCCAGACAATCTATGTTGAAGGGTTGGTTACTCTATGCCTAGGTTGAGCACATAAGCTCTGAGCCTTGGTATGCCCATTTCTAGTCTTGGGACAATAATAATGTTTCATTTGATTTGGGGGCCCAGATACTCTTCTTAAGAAGTCCTGGAAAGAAATATACTTTTGGTTCCTATGTCTTTTTCTGAAGAATGTTCAATTTCAGCAAGTTCTGTAAGTAGGTCAGTGACTGTTCTTAAAAAAAAAAAAAGAAGAAGAAAGAAACCGCTGTCGCCTTAGAGTCATTTGTGAGGCTGGAGATAACATGTAGAAACTGCCCAAATGAACAGCCATCCAGCACAGTTGCTATCTGCTCTTTGGTCTGGGGAAAAACCTCCTGAATTTTGGATCAGATGAACCCAACCTTATGCTCCTGCGCCTGCAGGATTTTCCTGCTAAGCATTTGAGGTGAATTGTCTCCTTCCTCTGGCCTTTGTTTGTTGTAAAACCTTCAAATTGTTAAACTTGGTATTCACCTGAGCTCTGTGGATGTTAAGACTGCCCTGGTGATCATCCACATGATTGGTTGAAACTTCATGTTGTTAAGGGTTAAAAAAAGAGAAGCCCCAGACTTTTTATTAATTATTTATGAGGTTATTCATAATATAGCTTTTGTTTTCCACAGATACCAAGTTGTTCATGGTTGAGTTTCAGTTATACAATGTCCTACTCCCTTCACTGGGACACATTTCCCACCACCAATATCCCAATGTCCTCAATTTCTCTCTTGCCCTCCTCCTTACCTGCCTCTCTCTCTCTTTCCCTCCCCCCATTTTCCCCCTTTATACACTATGGTTGCAATATTGTTACTGAAGGGGTATCATGCATATCAATTTTCTTCTCTCAGCACCCAGTTCATGTCCAGTGCCATCATTTCCAGCTCTCTATGTCTTAGTGCTCCCTTCTCTGCCCTAACTGTACTTCTCAAGACTCTGGCAAGCTTCCTACCATAGACTGACCCTTTGATCCTCATCTCTATTATCTCTGAATATCATTACCATATCATCTTTATTTTTTATATTTCACAAATGAGTGCAATCAGCTTTGGCCTTTAATAATTCTTCAGCAGCCAGGTAGAAGCCAGTGTCTCAATAGACACAAGTAGGAATCTATCCAGAAGAAGGGCTTCAATCTTGGGTCTGCTTCCTCACCTATAGAGCCCCAGGTACTGGGCTTCTCTATAGGTAAATAGCATTGGCATTAAAGTACCAACATTTGTAGGGAGAAGCTGAGTGCAGAGAGACAGAATACAGATGGGGTCATGACCTCTGCTTTTTCTCAATCATTCCATCAGCTGAAAAAAGCATCTCAGAGAGAGATTCAGAACAGAGAGGATAAACCACCAATTTGCATAGATGGAGGCTGAAAGGAGCCTTTGAGGTGCTTACGTCTGGCTTCCTTCCAGGGGACTCTTGAAGCTGTCCTAGAGGAGAACCCTAGACAAGGGCAGACTAACGTAAGAGCCCTGGAAATGGTTTGTGGGAAGGGGCATGGTACGTATCCTATTTTTACCCTTCACAGTAGCCTAAAACTTTGCCATGATCATCATTCAAGAAACATGCACAGAAAAGCAAGAGCCAGCCTTGGCTAGTGCACAAGTGGTTGTGTTACCTTCCTGGGCCTGGCCAACTCTCTCTGAAAGGAGGCTGTTGGTGATGGAGTGAAGAAAAATCTTTCCTGTGGGATTTTGTTACTTTAATATTAGAAAGTTTTCACATGAATCCCCAGGTTACATCTTTATCATCCCCTCGAAGCCAACTAAACCCATTCAAAGCCTTTGGGGGCACTCTGAACCTTGGCTTTGAAACCTCACTGCTTGAACTAATCCTGACTCTTTTTTCAACACTGAGACTGTAGGCCAGCCATGGTATTCCAGGACCTCCATTTTTCTCACCTACCAAATAGGAAAAGACTAGTTTAACCTTTAAGTGTGGCTACATGGACCAAATAAGTTCATATGCAAAAAAGATGTACCTAAGACTGATTTCAGTCAGTGGTGGCTATTGCACCAGTTTCTCTGTTAGAGCCTAAAAAAGAGATCCCAAACCCTCTGGCTCCAATCCACCTTTCTAGTATCGTAAATACACCCTTACTTTTTTGGATGCTCTCACAATCCAGGCATCTCACACTGCAGATTCCACCCAGCCCTGACCTGGATCAGGAATCACATCCATACGCCACACATCCACATTCACCAGAGCAAGCATCTATAGGACTCAGTTGTGATCTTGGCTCACAAGTCCTTTTGGGTTGTGAGCCAGAAACCCCCCTCGACTTATGTGCCTCTTTATAGGGCAACTCACAAGACAGATTCCATCCTTGGAGCAAGAAATTGGAAGAGGAGGAGAGTAATCAATTGAAGACAGGAGCCTGGAAATATCCTTAAAAAAAGCCCATCACTCTCCTGTACTCTGATCATTAAAAGCTGGTCACAATGCTCAACCCAAGTGGGAGTAGAAATAGGAAGCATGGAGCACTGGAGCAAAATTCCAAAGGATGTGCATGCTATCATGGGATTTTTATCTAAGAAGATAATACTAAGTAAAGAAGCAGAAATTGGGTTGCTGCAGCCTTACATAAGTTATAACCAGCAGTGATTCTATCTCTGATATTAACTTCTGAAGAATACTGAAATACAAAAAAAAAATAGAAGATTCGTGCATTTTTAAGTCATCTACCAAAACTCAAGTCAAGTCAGTGTGCATGCTCACTCTCCACTACTATCTCACAGATTTATCTACTCTTCTGTGCTTTTCAAAAGGAAGAATGGCAGTTTGTAAAGGAAATATGGGTCCAAGGAGAGAGCATAAAGACACAAAATACTGGTTTGTAATAAAGAACAATAACAAGAAACAATGAAAGGCAAAAGATAATTGTGAGAAAAAGAAGAAAGTTAAAGCAAATGATTACAGAAAATAATCATAAAAATAAATCTGCTGGTGTTCTGGTTGATGAGAATGGTTTAGACCTTGTAAGGGTAGCATCTAACTGTGACCAAAGTCACAGAAGACTTGGGGTGCATTAGTAAACAGAACAGTTTCAAAGAGATGAAAATCTTGTCTTATTCCAAGTTAACCCGGAGTTAATGTAAGACTTAGTAAGTCACAGAAGACTTGGGGTGC
Organism: Crocidura indochinensis; assembly: GCA_004027635.1. Classification (NCBI taxonomy): domain Eukaryota; kingdom Metazoa; phylum Chordata; class Mammalia; order Eulipotyphla; family Soricidae; genus Crocidura; species Crocidura indochinensis. The sequence continues at coordinate 6,680 of PVKC010013726.1, read as the reverse complement.
ATTAGTAAACAGAACAGTTTCAAAGAGATGAAAATCTTGTCTTATTCCAAGTTAACCCAGAGTTAATGTAAGACTTAGTAAGAAATTTCTGAATCAGAGGATGCTCAATAGAAAATTCCATAGTAGAAAGATATGCAGAAAAAAGAAGTTAAGGAAATAAATATGAAGGTCAGGTTCCTCTTACTGAATGTAGATTAGAAGTTCCTGCCATTAGCACCTCTCAGAACCATTGAAGGGGCTATGTTTAACAAAATGACTTTGCTGGAAGATTCTTGCACTGATTCAAACTGGATTCACTATCATTTTTCAGACTGCTTTGAGTCTCTCCTGTGATCTGGACACCAACCAGCATGAAGGGCAAGAGAGAACCCCATGACTTACCAACTTTCCAAGGGTTGTGCACAACTTAAGGATGTAGGCACTTTCCAACCAATTTTCTAAATATTTGGATCTCCTGGTGAAGGAAAAGATCATACCAAATCCTTTGCCATCCAAGTGGTCACAGGTTGTGATATCTCATATATGGAACCACCTCACCCCAGAAATCATTTATGGGATGAGGGATTGGGAATTGTCCTCCATGCTAGTTTGGGTGCCTGAAGTTCCAGTCTATACTAGCTTGGCCACTCCTGGGAATTCCCCTACGCTAAGATTCCAGGGTGGAGACATAACCCAATAGGCTAAGTTTCCACATCCTGCAAGACACTAACTTTAGAGTCCTTTCTCAGGTATTGGTATTTGCTTTGATCTGTCTTTAGGACTTTGAAGATTCCTTGACGACCTAGGCTAAAACTTGGACTAAGAAGTTTCCCAAATCAATTCATTGAATCCTTCAGGGATCTCCCAGATCCAACCCTCAAAAGATAGAGCTCCACTCCCCGTGTAGAAATACCAATAAAGTGAATCATGACTCCTCAAATGCTTCTGAGTTCCTCTTTTTCTACTTACTCATTTGGAGTAATTTCTTGCCAATTTTGTAGCCCTCCCCATCATCAGTTTGTTTTCCACTTTTTTTATTTCTTGTCTTTTTTGGTTTATAGTACCAAATGATGGTTTATAAACCATCATCAATAGATGATGGTTTCTTATGAACATAATTCTAACACCATCCTCATCACCTCCCAAATCAATGTCGTGGGTTAGTTCCCCCATTAACTTATTTTTGGGTCTTTGTTGCTATATTACTGTGTATTTTTGTTGTTATTTTTAATTACTTTAAGAACCATTATGCTAAGGTTGTTCATAATATAATACAGTTGGTTTTTATTTTTCACAGAGACAAAGTTGTTCATGACTGAGTTTCAGTCATACAATGTCCAACACCCTTCACCAGTGTACATTTCTCACCAGTAATGTCCCACCCTCATCCCTGTCTGCCTCTGGGGCAGACATTTTTCTTCTCTCTCTCTTTTTTAATTTATTTGTTCAATAGTCATCTACTCATTTCTTCAAGCTAATTTATTGAGCACTTACGCCCTTGGCATTCTTGAATTCACTTGTCAATGGAGCAGATTATAATCATATCTGGTGAGGATGATTGCAAGAGGAACGGCGCCCCCCCCAAAAAAAGTATGCATGAAAGATTCATATGGTGAGGGTTAAGCTTCAGGGGTTTTCTCAAACCCTTGACCCACGGAAATACTAGAATTAAATAGAATCTCAGAGTGTCTGGAGTATTCTCAAACCTCTTGACTAATTATATATCAATGCTACCTAAATTTTTAATAGTCATTTTTAAAATATATTAGAAGACACCCCCAAAAATGTCCACCTCCTAAAACCAGAACCTTTGACTCTATTATCTCACAGGATAAAGGGAGCTTTGCAGGTAAAGGGGAAAATTATCCTAGATTACCAATAGATACCCTGGAAACATACAAGGGTCCTTGTAAGATTAAGACACACATCAGAAAGAGGTGACCGAGGAGGTGGAGTCAGCAGAACCCATAGAAACAAGAAAATAAGGGCAGCCTCTAGAAATGGGAGAGGAGGGGATGGTGTCCCAAAACTAATGCCACTCACTGCCTTTCCAATGCCGCTGGCACATCCCAAATGAGCACTCCCAGATCTACAAGATAATATATTTGTGTTCTTTCAACCACCAAATGTGTGGTAAGCAGCAAACAGCGGCTAAAGGAAATTATTATAATTCTAGAGTTGTATTATTTAAATGTTAAATGTGCTTGTGCCGGCCCTAGGAGCACCGTGTCTTCACAGCCATACTGAGAGGGGAGCTGAGACAAAGATCTCGGACCTGTGACGACCATCTTACTCCTCCCTCCCTCACTTGTTGATTGAGTTTCCACAGGCCCCTTCCCCACTAAGGGCCTCAGTTTCTTCCTCTATATAAGAAGGGACTCCACGGGAAAATGGGGAAGCTTTTCTATTTGCTGGGGAGACAACCCCACAGCACCAGGTCCCCGTGAACCACCTGCTCTGGCAAGAACTGAACACAAACACATGAAAAAAAAATGACACTCTTACATATATGATGAATGGCATATGTATGATGGATGATCCCTTACACCAAGCATCTTCCATGTCCACACAGCACCAAGCTGACTGCTTGCAGCTTCTCAGTACCTGGAGAAGCCAAAGTCCAGACTGTGGCCCCCCCTTACACATGCTTGTCTAGGCACATAACCCCCAAACCACAAAGGATATGAATGGGGGGTGCCTTGGTTCATTGGCAGCCATGACCACACACACACATCCACTGGGAAGTCTGAGAAGAAATGCTGCTTTGGTTCCACACACACCAGCAGAGATCAGTGCGCTGTGGCCTTTCCATGCCCTGGCGCGGGTTAAAAATATTGCCCGCTGCCTTGCTTGCTCCTGTCTTAGCCCTGCACATTTAAAAATACACCCAGCAGCAGCGGCTCTGCATTTGAAAATGTATTTTGCATCTGATAATTATGATGCATTTCAAGGGCCAAATTAGAAAGCGCAAAATTAGACTGGCAAGCTTAATTAGTCCATTCTTTTTTTTTTTTCTATTTTTTTAAATGGGTGGAATTTGGGCAACTGTCTGTCTGCTCCAGGGGCACCAAAGCCCCTCCTTGGAGTCGGTGGAAATTCACCAGCTCCTGGGCCAGTCAGTCACTCACTCAGCAAGCAGCCTAAGATTAAGTGTATAGAGAAATGTGAGACCCACCAAGCCAGCAGCTTCCACCCTTCTGGCCTCCATAAAGGGCCGCAAGAGTGATTACAAAGTAATCTAACAACAGATAATAGAGGGGCCCCTGCACATGCTTCCCAGAGGCCTGATGCAATCGCATTGGCAACACAGGTTTTGATGTAAAGACATAAACTCCTCTGCGGGATTGGTTGCCAGGATAATTACCATCCCTATCTGTGCCCAGAGGCCTGTGTCCCCCAATCTTGGTCTTGCTCCTCGATTATTCTGTCCCCTCCTCCCTCAATCCTCCCCAGGACTGGCTACCAGGCTATCCTTGAAACACAGAAGTTATTGAACACTTCAAGAACCCTCCCAAGTCCTAGAGGCTGGATTCTCTGCCATTTGATGCTGAGTCTTAATAAAAGTTAATCTCTGGGGCTGCACCACAGTCTCTCTGCAACCCCCAAAAGGTGGCTTCATCCCCAGAATTGAAGAGGGGAGTTTTCTCTGGGGCAAGCCTAGCCCTCCACAAGCCGAAACAGGCTCTTGGCTTCCTGGGGAGTAGCTGAGCAGCACAGAGCCCAGGTGTGAGTCAGCCCTATGAATCACCCACAGTCCTGCTGCTTTGCTCTTCTTCACGCTGGGGGGCTTGTTCATAACAGACACTGGGGCGCTCTTTTCACAGCTGGAGCTTGAGGTCCTATGTGTGCTGAGGAAGGAGAGTGTACAGTTGGCCCCTGAGAACCCAGCATGGGGTGAAGACAGCCTTAACCTTAAGGCTGGGAGGCATTTTCTGCAGCACTGAGCTCTGGGAAATCCCTGAGATCTGAACACGCTCTGAGGTCTCTGAGAACTGGCTGATCTCAGAGGAGACATCTCGCTTCCCTGCAAGCTTTGAATTTGTAGGATTGTTGTTCAAGACAGCAGGTTTCTGCCAGTACTCAGCGTGTCCCCCTATCACCACAGAGAACTGGATATGTTCTTGTCACTCTCTTCACTACTATCAGTGAGGTCTTGGTGCTACCCAAATACCCCTCAAGTCACTAGCAATCGATTAAAATTCAGACATTTCTTTTTATCAGTTCAAATCTTTGTACAGAAAATGTGTATAGCCCCTAAATGTCCTTATACAGAGGTAGAAGGATGGAGCAGGAAAGCAAGGTTGTGCTATATATATATATATATATATATATATATATATATATATATATACACACACATATATATACATATATATATATTGTGTTCAGGTGATAAACTTTGAAAAAATGGGAAAAAGAAGAAAGAAGAAAAGAAAGAAGAAAGAAGGAAGGAAGGGAAAAAATAAAGAAGAAAGAAAAAGAGGAGAGGAAGAAAAAAAGAGGAAGGGAAGGAAAGCAAGGAAGATAAAAAGCTTTTAGAAGATGTGTGAAAAATTTCAGTCTCCAAAGCATAGTAATTGGAATTTCCCAGCTCCCAGCAGAATTGCTATTTACCCAGAGTTCAGCTAGATGATAAAATGGCAGGGAAAGGGGGAGAGGAGAGAGAGGGAGGGAGAGGATGTAGAGAGATGGCACATGGTGTCAGGAGCTGGTCATCAACAGACAACATGCCACCCTCTGGAGATGAGAGAAGCCTTGCCTGACATGGGGCCTCACAACTCCCCAGTGAGAAGTCTCAAATCCAGGCCCTTGTATCTGCTACACAAAGGGAGCAGAGCGGAGGACAGTCTTCTGGCATATGAGGGAGGACCAAGAAACCCAGCATTCCCTCCGGGGGAAAACAGTTCAAGCAATGCTGACAGGTTTTCCACAGGACAAGTTTTCAGGGTGCTGGGTTTACCATTGACTGAGCACAACTATGAGTGAGGGTGGTCATGGCCTCCTGCCACAGAGCCAGGATAGAGACTACAGGAAGGAGAGAACTATCAGCAGATGTGACTACTGCACACTGGTCAGACTCGGACGAGCTTCCTGCATTCCTTCTTGGAGAAAACAGTGTTGAATGCAGACAGGCTGATCACCAGCTCTTGAGCCCAGAAGTGCTGTCCACACTGTGTGCTAATTGCAGCCGTGGCACCCACCCCCAGTCCCGCTCAGTGTTGGTCAGGTTGTCCTTCCCCAAGAGCCTCCTTCGTGGCAGCCTATTAGTGGCTTGTCCCCTCAGCCCTCTTAACGAAAGTGGGAAAGATGCAATTATTCATTTTCTGGCTACTGATGTGCTGCTGAGCCTTGCGCTGTGGGATGGCAGGAATGCTACCCAGGGGCCCAGGTTCTGTCTAGGAACAGGATGACCTTCTGTGAGGACAAGGACTGAGGTCACGATCATCCAATGTGTGCTTTGCAGAGTTTGGGGGGCTTGGGCGCCGAAACTGTTGTATAAATTCCTAGCTGATTTTATTTTATTTATTTATTTATATTTATTTTTATATATAAAATCTTTTTTTAAGAAGCATGATTGTAGTTGGGTTTCAGTCATAAACAGAAAGTCCCTTCACCACTGCAATATTCCTACCACCAATGCCCCACCCCCTTCTTCCCAATACCTGCCTGTATTAGAGACAGACTTCTTCTCTCACTCATTAAGATTGTCATGATAGTTGTTAGTGTAGTTATTTCTATAACCGCACCATTACTCTTGGTGGTGAGCTTTATATTGTGAACAGGTCTTTCCAGCCCTCATCTCTATTGTCTCTGGGGATGATTACAATAATGTCTTTAATTTTTCTTAAAATGCATAGATGAATGAGACTATTCTGTGACTATCTCTCTCCTTCTGACTTATTTCACTCAACATAATAGATTTTATATTCCTGAATTAGCACCAGATTAAATAGTTCATGCTCTTCCCCTAGCTGGATGTCCACAGGGGTCTCTGCATTGTGGACATCAGTGCCATTGTGAGTGTATTGTGCATGTGTGTGCCTATGTGAATATGTGAATGTGTGTGTGTGATGTACCAGGAAACAGAGTCTCAAACATTTGAGGCAAGTACTCTGAGTCTGTGTACTGAGTCACATCCAGACCATATTGACCATCCACCTCCTGCCAAAACACAGTTGGAACTGACTCATCATTGGAGTGCTCCTCATTCAACATCCTCCCTTTATTGGACCTGTAATCTTGTGAGCCCTAACCCTAGACTCTATTTTTTAATACAAAGAAGCAACAGTTTCTCCAAATCTGAGTCCCTGGCTGGATTATCTGTTTTCTCCAGCTGCTATAACATTGCAAACTTTAGCTACTTCAAATGAATCCTGCTCATTCTTATATGGCTCTGGAGGTCAGAATTCTAACATAGGCACAACTAAGCTCAAGGTATGACTAAATTTAAGCTGCTGACTGGGAGGGCATGTGAGTCTTGGGAGATTTTAGGAGTAGATCAATTATTTTGCCTTTTCCAGCTTCTAGAAGATGCCTGCATGTTAGATTTCCTGGTCACTTCCTTCATTTTCCAAATCAACAACCCCAAAACCAGCGCTTCCAGCCTCATAGCACCTTGATTCCTCTTTTGTCTCCCCTTGTACTTTTAAGAAAATGAATGAACATTAGATTGAACCCACCCTTATAATCCGGCTTAATAA
>PVKC010013725.1:0-22734 GCA_004027635.1 Crocidura indochinensis | reverse complement strand
TTGTATATTTTGGAGATTAGCCCCTTATCTGATGGGTATTGGGTGAATAGTTTCTCCCACTCAGTGGGTGGCTCTTGTATCCTGGGCGCTATTTCCTTTGAGGTGCAGAAGCTTCTTAGCTTAATATATTCCCATCTGTTAATATCTGCTTTTACCTGCTTGGAGAGTGCATTTTCCTCCTTGAATATGCCTTTAGTCATAAAACATATCTTCAGAATTAAATATTTTAAATGAACAAGAACAGGGTCTATATTCATGGTTCTCATTCATGACATATAAAAATATAATGTGATAAAATTTTATATATAGTTAATAAAATTGAAGAATAAAAGAGAAGCATTGAGGGATGTGGCCTGGGCATCCACTCTGGAGAAAGTGGAGACGTTTTTGGACAAACAGAAAACATATTATTTGAACACCAAAATTTAAATATCAGACCTACCACTGTCTAGATCTGTCAATGATGCCTAGGTCTAGCTAATTCAAAGTATGAACAATATATAGAGAACTCGGGCTGGAGAGATAGTTGTACAGGAGTAGGGCATTTGCCTTGCATGTCCAACCCAGAATAAACTCAGGTTCAATTCCCAGCATCCATATGGTCCTCCAAGCCTGTTAGGAGTGATTTTTCAGCACAAAACAGGAATGACCTCTGAGCACCACTGGGTGTGGCTCCCAAACAAACAAAAACAACAAGAACAACAACAACGAAAAAAGATCCAGGGAAAGTTGCTACAATAGCATATGTAAGATAATTCCGCAAATCCAAACCTTATCAGACATAAAACTAATGATGTGATCCCATTTCCATTAAGTCCCTTTCCATATATATCTTTGAGAAACTAGTTTTTCTTTTAAGATTCAGTTAATGTCTGTTTATTAATTCATACTTTGTAATTTTAGTAACAACTAAAATGTTTTAGTTTAACAATAACTAAAATATTTTACTAATGCATTTATTAATTCATACAAATAACACTTCTGTAGCACAGAGATCATGAATTCAGTTGACCACATTCAAATTTCTGGTGTCAAACAGGATAGATGATTATTAATTAACAAGTCATATTCAAATGGGAAGAAATTGTGCCTAACTTTTTCTTGGACATTAGTCCATTTTCATGGAATCCAGAATTGTTGGCAAACTGGCTAGAACATAATTATGGGCAAAACAATGTCACTCTCAAAAGATGTCTACATCATTTTTTTTTTTTTGGTTTTTAGGTCACACCCGGCAGTGCTCAGGGGTTACTCCTGGCTCCATGCTCAGAAATTGCTCCTGGCAGGCACGGGGGACCATATGGGGCACCGGGATTCGAACCGATGACCTTTTGCGTGAAAGGCAAACGCCTTACCTCCATGATATCTCCCGGGCCCAAATGTCTACATCTTAATACCCAAAAATAATAAATACTTTATAATGTATGGTAAAAGTTGGCAGATGAGACAAAGTTAATATATATTGTGATAACAAAACTCTCCAGGTACTCTGCCCATCTCAAGGGCCTGTGAGAGAGGCTGTTATAGAGTCAAATGGAGATGAAATAACTGCAGACCCTGCTTCTGTTACTTCATTACCAAAAGTGAATATCAAAGGAATGTGTTTGCCACCGGAACCTGAAAAATAGATGAGATGGATGAACTTTGTTCTTGAGAATAAATACAGTCTGTTCATACCTTGATGTTATTCCTACTAGAAAGCTAGACCCATTTCCAGGGTTTATACTCCTAGAAGATTTTACCAAAGGTGAATATCATTTCCAAAAGTGAATTTCAAAGGAATATGATTCACCACTGGAACCTGAAAAATAGATGACATGGATGGACTTTGCCCTTTAGTTTGCAGAATAAATACAGCCTGTTTATACTTTAATGTTATTCCTACTAGATGGCTAAACCCATTTCCAGGGTTTAGACTTATAGAACAAACTTTGCTGATTAAAATAATTTTTTGTGACCTGTAAAAAAGCAATAGAAAGTAATTTAAAGATGTTGCCCTAAACAGCCCTTATCTCTGTACCCCTTAATCTTTTCCTTGACATTTCAAAAAAGAACCACATGTTTGAGAAAGAGACTCTCCCCACTTTTATCCTGCAGCAGCAGACACTCCTCTTAAGTTTCAAAGCAATTGAAGTCACAGCTTGGACACTTGTCATCTACTCTCTCTGCTGCTCTATCTTTTAGGGTTGCCCAAGTCCAGATTAAAGCTAGGGATATTGAACCTGTAATTAAAGTGTATGGCTAATATTCCTTAATCCAGATTTTTCTGGAGGGTTAGTGGTTTGTTGCTTTGGAGTCATGTTCAGTTGTAAGATTTGGCTATACTTGGATCACATGTGATTCTGGGAACTGAGTAAGACCTCTAACATGAAAAAGTATATACTCTAGCTTTAAGAACCATCTCTGAAATTTATTTTTAATGGTACTATAAGGCACATCAATGTTATGAAATAAAATCATTAGCTATCTCTCAAATGACTCAGAAACCAGTTTCAGACAATGTGGCTATTTTTCCATTATATTTTGAGTTATTTCTCTCAAATGCTATAGTTAATATTGGGACAGATAGTCTATTCTTATTTTTTGTCACAACAGAACCATTTGATGGTGCTCAGAGCTGACTCCTGACTCTGTGCTCGGGGAATTTGTTCTGGCAGGACTCAAGGGTGTGGGAACTGAATCCAAGTTGGCCACATGCAAGGCAAGTACCCTACCAGCCATATTATTTTTCCACATTGGTTCAGTACATTATACATTTTAGCCTTGTTATCTCCTCTTTAGAATATAGAATATTTGTGAGGTGGATAAAAAGATTACTCTCCATAAAAGTAAGAGAGCCTGTGGAATATATCCAAAGTCTTTTCAAATAGGGGATTTTCATATTATAATATAGCATTGGAGAAGGAGAGTTATTGACATAATTCATCTGTTAGATTAGGGGTCCCCAAACTATGGTCCATGGGCCACATGCAGGCCACTGAGATCATTTATCTGGCCCATTGGGTGTTTTTTTGCCAATGCTACCTGTTCTGCTCAGCTGCTGAATCATCCCTGGCCTGCAGTACACATGTGTGGGATGTGTGCCGAACTCTCTGACTCCCTTCCTCTCTGTCTCTTGACTTGTCCTCTCATTCTCAGGCAAGGATCCTTAAACTACAGCCTGCAGAAAGCAGGCCCAGAGATACCAGTGAAATACTGGTAACTGGTAAGTTTATTGATTTAACTTTACTTGTTGTTCATTTTAAATATTGTATATTTTAGCATTTCATTGTTTTTACTCAATATGCAGTATACATAGAAATTTGTTCATAGTTTTTTTAAGCTATAGTCTGCCCCCCCAACATTCTGAGGGACAGTGAACTGGCACCCTGTTTAAAAAGTTTCAACACTAGATTAGATATTCCTAGTTCTTCAACAATTCTGAGATTGCAGGTGGAGGAAGTAAGCCAAAGATTTGGCTTCAGGACATTAGAGAAATCGTGACTGCAGCTGGCTTCCCAAATACACAGCTCATAAAAAGCCCAGAGATTCAGTCCAATCTGCCAGCTAAAGATGTGCTCGTGTTTTCTGTCCAAGTGCTGCCTTCATTCAAAATCAGACAAAATATTAGTTGCTATCCTTTGTCTCCAACAAAAAGGAATTATTGGCCTTGTAATTTCTCTTGTGTTCTCAGCCAAGTTCTGAAATTAAAAAAAAAAATAAAGATTCTAGTAATGGAATTGATAAAGTTATGTTTTCCTTTAATGGTGTTGTGCTCTAACAAGCATTTCTTTGGGGGTTTAATCATTACTGATTGTTAGAGCAAAAATGTGAAATTCCATTTAAGTCACTTGCAGATGACAAATTGGAGAGATTCATCATCTTCCCTGTAGGCATGAAACAACAAGAATTTACTTTTTTTCTTTGATATACTTTTTAGGTAGAACATATTGACGGGACTATTAAGGAACACATTGATTGTAATTATCAATCATCTCACAAAATTGAGAAGGCACTTCCTGGCTGTAGATTGTTCCTTGGAGAGGCTGTCACTAATGATCTCAGTCATTATCACAGCAAGCAGCAGCCCATTGGGAGCCACAGCCCCACAGCAAGGGTTTACAGCCCAAATAAAATTTCATTACTCAAGAAAGTGGAAAGCAACTAAAATTAACCAGATGATTTCTTCCTTTCTTCTATTTCTTGGCTTTGAAATTATTTGAAGAATTATTTATATAATTAAAAATGTTAAGGAAAATTCTTCTTTCCTTTGAACTCCAAACTCCTCTTCAAATTTTTCTCAACTCCTTTGGATACTTCTGGTTATTATGACCAAATAAAAACAATAGGAGAAAAAATGAATAAAGAGGTGGATAATTAGCAATGAGTAGAAGGACGTTCATATTAGAAACAGTCTCCTGGAGCATATAACTTTTGAAAAGAGAAAATAATGAAAGGAACTAAGAAAGGAAATACTGGGAGAGATTCTTTCGATCCAAGTTCATGTGGCCCTGAAACCAGAATTTTATATCAAGCTTCAATATCTATCACAGAAATACATGAGAAGTTCAAGGTATATCTTCTTAAATATAAAAAGTACAAATTCCGGGGCCCGGGAGATAGCATGGAGGTAAGGCGTTTGCCTTTCATGCAAAAGGTCATCGGTTCGAATCCCGGTGCCCCATATGGTCCCCTGTGCCTGCCAGGAGCAATTTCTGAGCATGGAGCCAGGAGTAACCCCTGAGCACTGCCGGGTGTGACCCAAAAATCAAAAAAAAAGTACAAATTCTTTATATAACTATATGTATTTACTTTCCATATGTTTATTGATATCTAATGTTGTCAAGCACTGGGATAGGAACCTGCATGTGCAGAATATGCTTAACTTGTTTTTCCAAGTTTAATTTTTTAAATTACAGAATTGGTGAGATAGCTTAATGTCTACTCAATATTTGTACTGTACTCTACTTGCCACACCATTAGAAGTAACCCTCGGGGCCCGAAGTGATAGCACAGTGGTAGGCCATTTGCCTTGCATGCGACCAACACAGGATGAACCATGGTTGAATTCTCAGCATCCCATATTGTTTCCTGCCAGGAATGACTTCTGAGCTCGGAGCCAGGAGGAACTCCTGAGCGCCGATGGTTGTAACCCAAAAAACCAAAAAAAAAGAGAGAGAGAGAGAGAGAGAGAGAGAAGTGACCCTGGTAGCCACAAAACCAGAACACTGATGCATTGCTGAACCAAAGTTCAGTTTAAAATCCAGGATTTAAAAAAAAAATCTTCATTACAGCATTTTTGAAAAATTGCTTAAGGAGTACAGTGACTTCATAATTAAATTGACAAGAAAATCTAGCTAATGACCTTTCTTAAAATAGAGCTTTCCATGTTTATTTACCAGAAAAAAACTTTAAAACCTTGAGTAACTAAATCAGTTATTGAATTCTTTTCACATAAGAAGCACATAATGCATGCACTGTATTTATCAAAGGGTGTGCATATAATTTTGTTCAAAACTAGAGCTTTATATACATAAGGAGATAGGAAATAAAGACAAATAGGTAATAAGGACTAAAACATAATAATAAATAAGCAAACAATTCAATTTTAGATAATACATTAAATGACAAAAATGAACTAGGACAATGTGATAGAAAATTACATGCTTATATTTGAATAGTGGTGATTTTATCATGGTCATTAAAGAACTTAATCAATCGATGACATATGAATTTACCCTTAGCATAATTTTGATCAAACTGCATAAAGTTATGGGGAACTTGCAGGGAGATAACTGAAGTGTTCTCAACCAAAGCAATGAAATAAAGAACTGAGTTGTCTAACTACCTGCATGCATATGAGTTTACTCTGTCTTCTGCCTGGACTATTCTTCTTGGTGAACATGTAAGGCCTATAGTAGGCCTTACAAAAAATTCATCAGTATATAGAATCTGTCCTATAATATTTTCCTCTCACATCCTTGAGTATTTATTGTAAACATTCTGATTCATAGAATGAGTAGAACAAGTTAGTAGAATACTCACCTCCCTCCCCCAAAGTTCTCTCATGTCTCTCCCTTTCACCTGCCATCCTCTCATGACAAATAACACTCAGCTTTGTGGATCAATTATCTTGCCACTGGCCCTTTGTCAAATATAGAAGAGATTTTCTGCATTTATCCTATTTATTCTGACAGACTTTAGTACCATAATCTGATTTTGAAGGATACAAGTAAAGATACCATCACAATGACTGGGTAAATAGAGTTGTCTTGTGATACATAAATATGTAAATATGTGGATTTCTCATTACTAATAAGTAGAAGAAAATTATGGTTGGTGATACTGTCTCAAGACATTAGCCAATGTTAATACTTTCATGACTCGATTTTCTGCTGCCTATAAAGGTTGAAGTCACACCCAAGGATTTGTCTTCAAAAGTTGGAAGCCATTTAAACAGACACAAGATAATCTGTAAGTCATATTAACTCCACTGAAACCTCCCTAGCAATTGGGAAAACTGACAACAATATAGAAAAGAAGCACCTTGAGAACACAAAAGGAACCATAGACAAGCAGTGCATATCTTATGGGTGAAGCCTGCAATTCTGCAAACCAAATCAGTATTATTCTCCTATATAACCTCTCTAATGGAGTTTATAGTGGCAAAGTTTAGGATAATCCGTGAGCTCAATGAAAATATTGAATATAATGTCAATAAAGCACAGAATGACAGGAAAGCAGAAATGAAAACAATAAAAACAGAAATGTCACAACTGAAAAACTTGATAAAAAAAATGAAAAATTCACTGGATAGTCTCACCAATAGAGTAACAGCTGCAAAAGAGAATCAGTGAAGTCTAAAATGAAATATAGGCATGACATCAAGGTCTTTAATTCATTTGGATTTTTACCAATCATACCATAAGGTATATAGAACAACATGTAGGTAAAACACTACATGACATAGAGACTAAAGGCATCTTCAAGGAGAAAACTGCACTCTCCGAACAAATGGATGCAGAGATAAACAGATGGGAATATATTAAGTGAGAAGGTTCTGCAACTCAAAGGAAATAGTTCCCAAGATACAAGAGCCCCGCTGAGTGGGAGAAACTATTCACCCAATACCCATCAGATGAAGGGCTAATATCCAAAGTGTACAAGGCACTGATAGAACTTTACAAGAAAAAAATCTAATCCCATCAAAAATGGGGAGAAGAAATGAACAGAAACAACAAATACAAATACAAATGGCCAAAAGGCACATGAAAAAATGCTCCACATCACTAATCACCAGGAAATCCAAATCAAAACAACTATGAGGTAACAACTCACGCAAGAGATTGGCACACATCACAAAGAATGAGATCAAGCAGTGTTGGAGGGGATGTGGAGAGAAAGGAACTCTTATCCACTGTTGGTGGGGATGCAGTCTAGTTCAACCTTTAGGGAAAGCGATATGGAGATTCCTCCAAAAACTGGAAATTGAGCTCCCATACGATCCAGCTATACTACTCCTAGCTATATACCCTAGGAACACAAAAATACAGTACAAAATTCCTTCCTCACACCTATATTCATCGCAGCAATTTTTTGTAATAACCAGACTCTGGAAACAACCAAGATGCCCTTCAACAGATGAACGGCTAAAGAAACTGTAGTACGTGTACACAATGGAATATTAAAATCTATTATGCTGAGTGAAATTAGTCAGAGAAAGAGATATGACACAGAATAGTCTCACTCATCTATGGGTTTTAAGAAAAATTAAAGACACTGAAATAATTCCCAGAGATGAGGGCCAGAAGGAACAGTTCAAGATATGAAGTTCACCACAAAGAGTGGCAAGTGCAATTAGAGAAATAAATGCACTGTGAACTATCATAACAATGTCAGTGAGTGAGAGATGTAGAAAGCCTGCCTCAAATACATACAGGTGGGGGGGTTGGTGGGGAGGGATGAAATGAGGGCATTGGTGATGGGAAGGTTGCACTGTGAAGGGGGGGTATTTTTGTTATGACTGAAAACCAACTATAATTATGTTTGTAATCATGGTGTTTAAATAAAGAAATTATAAAAAATAAAGAAAAAAAAAAGAAAAATCATGGCTACACCAACCGTTGCAGCAGAAAGCAAGCAATCTCTGAAGAAGAGAGTGGACCAAGTTCCCACACTGCCCAAGGCATGCTTGCTGCTTACATCACCCAGAATCACCATTTTCCAGATGACCCTGTTTCATCGCTGACACTTTGAGATTTCGTTTTAGGACACTGATCGGACCACAATTCAGCAGGCCTGGCAGCTGAATATAAGCCCCTAAAAGTTTTAGTATCAGTAAAAGTACTTTGAATTTCCAGACAACTTCATTTGTTTGATGCTATCATCCTTAAGGAAACTCCTCAATTTATCAGAGTGGACAACTAATAACAAGAGCTTACTAAATCTTCTCTATTGTGTTAATGAATTCATTCAATAATTTTCACAAATATGCTTATTACTTTACTTTTTTCTTTCTTTCCCTCTTTTGTTTCCTTGCCTTTCATTTTATATATTTTTTCTGTTGTTTAACTAATTTTGTTCTCACTTATCTGGAAACAAATGTATTATGATCAACTATGTCAACTATGTGATTAATTTAAAAAAAAATAACAGAAACCATTTTAAAACTTTTTTCTCGGGGCCTGGGAGATAGCATGGAGGTAAGGCGTTTGCCTTTCATGCAAAAGGTCATCGGTTCGAATCCTGGTGCCCCATATGGTCCCCCGTGCCTGCCAGGAGCAATTTCTGAGCATGGAGCCAGGAGTAACCCCTGAGCACTGCCGGGTGTGACCCAAAAAAAAAAAAACTTTTTTCTCAAAATACTAAATTTATAGTAACATTAAATCTAAACTTTTATATCTGCCAAACACCTATATGCAGATATTTACATCAACTAATTTCTAGAGATGATTATTTCAACAGGTTGTACTTTAATGTATATTTCCAAATTCTTGAATAACTTCATTTTGCTTCTGCATATAGAGTGCATAATATCAACAAATATCATTTGACATGAATTATTAAATATGTTCATGTGCTTTTTGAAAGAAAAATATGTCTTCTAAATTTTATTTTGGAGACATGCCTCATATTTTCAGGGCTTACTCTTGCTTCTGCACTCATGAAGCACTCCTGAAAAATCTATAAGGACCATAGAAGGTGCTGGGTATTGAACTAAAATTAACTGCATGCATGGCAAGAACCTTACTGTCTTCAGTCCAAGAAGATATGCTTTTGTTTTCTTGTACTAATTCTACATTAGTTCCAAATAATACATAAATATTCACTCTAACTTTCTTTGGCAAATAGAAATTCAGGTTTTGAAGCTAGAATTTTGCAAGAGAATACAATATCTTTGACTACTACACAACTTTGCAATTAGCTATTGCTGAAGGTAACCGAAAGATCACCTGAACTGAAAGATTATCTCTGTGGTAAACCTTCATTTAAAAAAATCACATGAAAGCTAACAATTTCTGAATGCCTCCCAATAATTGAAACTTAGAAATAAAAATAAAATATTTTCCAAATGTTAACAAAACAAACAAGCCATTCTGTGGACATGCATCTTTAGATTTACAGTGCTACAGCTTCATATGCAATTACTGGATCTCAAAAGATTTCAAGAACTTTTAGTATAAAGTGTCTACTTTTACTAAACGTGTACAAAATTACATGAAATTTTCCAGCACTAAAATCATGAAGGATCTCTTTCTAACCACATGGATAGAAAAGACAGCTGTGTTTTCCATGAATTCTTTACAGCAAAGTATGCACATGCCACAGAAACTGGTATTCTATTTTCATGCTGCTGCTTGCTTCAGAATTTTTTCAATCTGTTTCTGAAGCTGTTCTGGTAAAACATTGGAAGGAAAAAGGCAACTACATTTTGCTGCACAGATAGCATTTGTAGTCGATTCTCAATGCACTATATTGCTCTGTGATTTATCAATCATTTTGTTCAAGGGAAACTTTTCTCAATTCTATTTCCAAGTTTCATGGGCAAGATTTTCCATTTCCAGACAAGATATTCCAAAGAGCATTCAGGGGGAAAAGCTTAACAATTGAATTATACGTGAACCACTTGTGATAAGATTTGAAAATATTTGGGGTAAAAATAGTATAATGGATTTAAATTATATGTGTACAGTTGATTTGAAAAATTATGTGGAAGAATATAATACCCTTGCTTTAGGTTAAAACACCTATTACCTATGGGTTAAATAAATCTATTGGTTAATCTATTGGTTTAAAAAATAAATTCAGAAATACCACTGTTTCCTCTCCTAAAATGGACAATAATATCTAATAGATTTATAGTAAAATCATATGAAGTAAAATACAAGCTGATAATAACCTAGCTATGCGATCTATGAAAATAGTTGACAGTCTAATACAAAGGTTAATTAAGGTGCTTATTTTGATATATAATTCCTGAAAGAGAGAGAAACTTTTATTATAAGTCAAGTACTCTTTCTAGTGCCCTACTACTTCCACGTTTTTTCTGCAAAAGCTAATATGTTACTACTATGTTAAATTCCCTCTGAATCAAAGAACACCATTTAATGATATCTGGGTGCATGATGCTCTTGAACAACTTCATTGAGTCACAAGAGTTAAATAAACAATACTTCCTCACAGTGGTTTTAAAACTATTATCAAAACAATAAGGTTAGATTGTAAGCATACTTTTTCTTTTATAGAAAATGGTGTCCATTTTTAAGTGATGTATCCACAGACAATAACTATCCTTATTCCCATAAAGAGGAATTGAAATTCTCTTGTATTGAAATACTCCTGTATTAAGGAGTGGGTTTCCTCTTAACCCCAAATTCCCAAAATACACAGGCCTCTCCACCTGAGTTGACAGCAAAGATGTTCCCAGTTTTTGTTGCTGAATTGACCACATAGAAAAAGATAAGTATGTTTTATGGACCGATTTGCTTCCACAAAATGGAAGTAGAGATACTCAAATGTTTATACTGGTTTCTCCTTTTCAAATTCCCACTATGATTGTCTTGAAAATGGGACCTGAGAAAGCAGGTTGAAGAAGCTAATACTCAGATTCTAGGAAGTTTATATCTCCAGGAATGGAGACGTCAGACTCCATCCTAAATTGGAAAGTCTTATAACATGACTAAGGCAGAATATATTATGGTGTAAGGACAGTCAAAGGCAAATTCACCACCCTATCATCAGAGCCTTGCCTTCCTGTTTCCTGCCCTGAAATTTTTAGGGGGGGGGTATAAAAAAAGAATTGCACCACAAGTCCACATTTGAGTTTTAAATAACTCATTTTTTCTTCAAGTTGATATATCTAATTATATTCTGTGATATTCCTGTAAGCCCTACAAAACTGAAAACACAACCAATGCCATGAGAAGATGCTTCAGTCTTAGAGATGTGCTCAGAGTCATGAGATGACTTCATTGTCTCCACCTTTCCTTCTCATCTCAGACTCCAAGATCTCAGATGTAGTGACACTGGCCACAGTGTTTCTATATTTTCACAAAGGGTCACTATACTTAAGGGACTAAAACAATTAAGATATTTGAAAAGGGAAAACAGCATGTATTGCACTTTCACACCCAGAGGTGCTTAGGGCTTACCTCTGACTCACCAACCTGACTTCTACTCCAGGTACCACACATGATCCTCCAAGTATGCACTAAGGGATCCCTCCTGGTAGTGTACAAGGCAAGCACACTAATATTATACCCTCTGGTCCACATGTGTTTTGTAAGTGAAAATATAATTTTTATTTTGGAGCTGCACACAGTGGCAGTGATTTGGGATTACTCTTGCCTCTACTCTCAGGGATTACTTCTGGCAGTGCTCTGGCGACTAAATGGGGTGCTAGTGATCAAAACTGATCATCTGATCAATGCCATGCAAGGCCAGTGCCCTACTCATTGTGAAATTCTCTGATCTCTGAAAATACTATTTTTATTTTTATGACAAAAACCAAAATGGTGTTCAGTGGTCATCTCCAACAATACTCTGGGAACCATGTGGTTCCAGGGAATAGACCTTGGTGACCTATATGCAAATATTTGTTCAGACCATTAAATTCTCAAAAAAAATATATTATAAATATGTACTTAAATAAAATTATAATTTTTTTGCCTTTTGGGACACACCCGGTGGCTTTTAAGGGTTACTCCTAGCTCTGCCCTCAGAAATTGGCCCTGGTAGGTTCGGGGGACCAGATGGGATGCCGGGAATCAAACGCAGGTCCATACTGGTTTGGGCGCTTGAAGTCAAACACCCTACTGCTAGGCTATATCCCAGACAATATAATGCTTATTTTTAAAATAGAGAAAAAGCAGGCCTGCTTAGATAGCAACACTCTGCAAATATGCCCTATAAAATGATCCTTAGTTCAGGAGTAGGTCCAGAGCCTTTCATTTCTTCCAGAGATAACATGTACCGCATTACTCTGATTGTTCTGCTGCAGAGGTACTTCTCTCTTGGGCATTTGGTCTCACTTTCTTCAACATGACAATTTAATTTACTCCAGTATTGGCTGTCTCATGTATCATGTACTCTGTCCTTTCAACCAACACTTACAGGTGACTTTGACTACATTTTGGTACTATTCCAGCTTTCTCACAAAAGAACTGTTTAGTCAAGCTTTCAAGGTTATGACAATGACATAACAGAGACTCCTTTTTTTGTTTCAAAAATGCATGAAATTTTAGTGTGGAACCCACATCATTTATTAAAACTACCTGAATAAATGTGAATGTGCACATTGTGTATTTCTTTATATACTAAAGAAATTGACAGAGCAAGACATCTCAACAGGTTATATAACATTCTTCTAACTTTACCTTCCTAATTTCATTGAGTTATACATAACTTAACAGAAAATATGATTAACAAAGAAAAATTTTTAATTGTCCAATGGCAGTCATCAAGGTATCAAGCAAAATTCCAGACTGCCTTTTTCCATACATCTGTTGATTTGAAAATGTAGAAAGAAGGACATATAATCTCTTCTGATATCCACAATAATAATACTGGCAAGAGTTGGTAAAAATTTATAAATAAAGTAATGATTAAACCTTTAAAAAAAAGAAAGAAAGAAGTACATATTGCTGGAGAAACAAGAAAGTGCAGAAAAATCTATAATAAGACTGCATGTGTTCCACTGAAGAGCAACTTCTATTTAACTTATAATCTTCAGTCATAGATAATAAGAAATTAAGTAAAACTAACAGCTCTGGCTATATCTTCAATGATTTAATACATATATAAATACCTAGACACACTGCAAAGCTATTAATCACTTACTCTACAGATTATTTCTATCTACAAAATTTATATATAAAATTAACATGTGAATTTAAACAATAAATCTTTAAATAAATATTTTGAATTGTTAATTGGGATGTTTTAATACTTTAGAATAAATTTAACAAAGCATATGAAATGAAGGAAACCTACATAGATATAAAATAAAATCTCTAGTAAAAGACAAAGAATGGAAATATATATATAAGATACTATTTTGGTTATATGCTCATAATCCAGATACACAGAAGTATAAAATCCCAAACAAGATTTTAATGACTTGCTCCTGAGTACCAGTAGATGTGGCTCCCAAAGTAACAACTCCAGGTTCTGGGCTTCAGTACCATTCCTGTCTGTGCTCAGGGGACCAGTCAGGGCCAAAGATATTTCAATAGCTGAAGTATATGCTTTTTATGCAGGTGGCCTATGTTCTATCTCTTGACTTCCAGTGACATTATAGAAATGAAACAAACTTGCAATAGATATTCAAGGTCCTTTATGTTTCTATATAAATGCTAATCGAGCAAGAAAAATGGAAGCATTACCTAATTTAGTTCAAACAGTATGAAATGAGAAAAATACTGTTCCTTTTCAATATAAGCACATAGGCAAATGAAATAGAGTTTTAAAACTCCAGAAATAAACCCAAATGCATACTATCATTATATAACCTTCTGCCTCTAACAGCATCGACTGGATAATAAAGAGAAAGTTCTTCAACTTATAGTGGTGGGAGAACCAGTCAGCCACATGAAAAGAAAATGTGGACTATTCTCTAATTCCATTTATAAAACCAAATTCATAAAACCTAAAAAAAAAATGGGGGCGGAGAGATAACATGGAGTGTTTGCCTTGCATGCAGAAGGTTGGTGGTTTGAATCCCGGCATCCCATATGGTTCCCTGAGCCTGCCAAGAGCTATTTCTGAGCAATAAGCCAAAAGTAACCCCTGAGCATTGCGGGGTGTGACCCAAAAACCAAAAAAAAAAATTTCTTTTAAAAAGGTCTTTAGGCTCAAAAGAATTGGTAACAAACTCACACAAAGCAGGAGTGCCAATATAGGTAATTACACCAATATTTTTTGATGAATGGTTATTATTTGAAAGGTGATATTTGATAAAGAGATAATAACTAAAATATACACATAATACATACAATTCAACATAAAATTTTAAAAAGCTTGATTTGCCTCCAAAAGAAGATATAAGTATACAAACTGATATATTATCATATATAATCTCCAGCTTATGAGATTTACAAGAAATAAGCGTTCATGAGTGTGTGAAAAAAAGGAAACATGCAGTTTTGTTATTAGGGATTCAAATTGGTGCAGCATTTTGGGAAGCAGCTTCATGATGAAGCACCATGTACTAACAATAGATATCAAGAGTGGGATATCTAGATTCTGTGGTAGCATTATCTGAAAGAAAGGAAAACTTTAACATACCAAATGAAGACATTCAAGGTGAACATGTGAATCAAATGTCATACAAATAGATGTATTAGGTACTACCCATATGTGAAATATAAGATTATAAAATCGGTAAAAGGGATAAAATAAAACAGTGGGCACTAAAAATAGAACTCAGCTCACTCCCCTTTCATTACTCACTGGACTTTTTCTTATGTGCTTACACTTACCTTCTCTCTCTCAGGTTGTCTATTAGCTTTTTAAAAATAACTAAATCAAAGAATGACTTGAGCATAGTCCAATTTCTTTTTTATATTTTGATATGTGCAAGAATTATAAGGATTTCTTTCTTCAAAATAGTTCCCCAATAAGCTAGATTTGTCATTTGAAGTGGTAGTAAATGAGACTCAGGGTTTTCTTCCCTGGAACCGCATACATCCTAGACCACCATGAGAGTGACCTTGAAGATCCTTGACAACTGTTTAAGGGACTTTATTAGTGACACCTATGGATTGTGGTTCCCCAAACCAGCAACAAAAAGTAAGTTCATGTATGTACACACTTTCTTTTCTTATAAACATTTTCTATGCTTTTAAATGCATCTACATTATTATTTTAGTCACTACTTAATAGTTCATTACATTATTTAATGCATTAATTCACTCCACAAGTGTTTCTAGGATCTGAAGATAAAATAATGAGTAATAGCATATTTTGAGTTTCTCATTCATTTGTATTATAGTGGTAGAGTGTCTGACAAACATATTATGAAATAAAATAGGCACAAGCTTTAGGAAGTAAAAGCAGAATACCATGTAACATGGCAGAAGCAGGGACAGCGTTCAGAAGCAAAGTGGACAGGGAACATATCTTTTGAGGTAAGGTTTGAGGGAAATGAAATTGCTCTCTGTGGTAACAGATTCCCATGGAAAAAGACTAAAACTCCACTTAAAATAGAGGTATTCTTGATTGTCTCTGATTTTTAAAGGTGCAGGGAAAGAGATAAAGGAAACATCACAGTTGGGTCTTTATCTTCCTGGTAGTCTGTTTAATAGGTCTTAGAAGGGCCAATTTATAATTGTTTACCCACAGAAATGGTGTTGAATGCTAGAAAGTACTTGAAGAGTTTTAGGCAATGCCCAGCAGATATTACTCAGGGATCTTGGCATATTGTTGGCAGAATGGCCTCATTCTAGCATAGATGCAAACTTTCCTTTTCCTTTCTTTGTTGTTAGGAATGTTGTTAGAAACCCAGTCAGTTTCTCTAAGAGCAGATTATGTTTGGTCTTATATTGGTATTTTCTTCCTTAAATTTATCAGCTCTTTTGTGCATATATGTCAATATTATATATGTATATATATGGATCAATCATAGTGCTGGGTAATATAAAACTTATAAGGACACCTCTAGATCTTAAGCTACATTTATTTTTCATGCCAAGAGTGAAATCGGAATCTATCAGCTTATACAAGCTGAGTGTCTCTTCTCAATTTTTGATATAAACTTAGCTGCCTGTCAAGTTCCAGTTGTCTCTGGTTCCTGACAGCCAAGTGAACATTCAACTATGACAGCTTGCAGAATCTAAGAGAACAGAAGTATACAAGTCTACTCTTTCCAAAAGATTAATGACACGTGACACAAAATAATCCCCTGAGACCTCTAATTCTAATTCTGAAAGGTAAGAGATAAAAAGAGAATTCACAATAAAATGAGAAGTGCTAAGAAAAGTGAAAAGAAAGAACAAAACCCCCCTTTTAAGCCTCTGATAATTGTGTTACAATAAACTCTCTTAAATGTTTATAACTTTGTTAGAAACTCAAATTTCAGCTGCTCTTTAATTTTCTTTTTTTTTGGGGGGGGGGTAACCACACCAGGTAGTGTTCAGGATATTTTTATGGTTCTTATTGTTCAAGGGACTATCAAACTCAGGTCACCTACAGGCAAAATGAATAATCATGCTAGTTTAAAACAGTTGAGTGGGCTGAATGAATAGACAACGAATTTGTTTGGCAGATAAAAACTTTTAAGTCTTTGCAATGAGTGTAATAGTCCCTGGAGGCCACCCTTTTTTGTTGTTGTTGTTGTTGTTGTTGTTGTTCCTGATTCTTTCTCTATCTTGAATAGTTTCCTGATATATCTACTTGTGGGGGCTGGTTTCCCAGGGTGACAGCTGCCTGCAACCTGCAGTTTGCAGTATTTGTGTGTTTGTGTTCATGCTGATCCTGGGATTTATAGGTCAGGCAGCAGGGACATTGCAAAAAAACAAAGTCATGGGAGAAGGTGCATAGGGGCCAAGTGTTTGAGCAGCCTCTTGGATCTTACTGAGCCATCTTCTTGCTAAGCTTCTTGCAAAACTGAGCTGCTTCCCCTGCCACTTTTATTAGCCAGAGTTAACAAAACAAAGGTGAATTACCGAAGGAGCAGGGTTGACGTAGTTTAAGGGTTGTTATGACAATTAAACCTAGATCGGTCCCTAAGCAATACTGTGCAGGTTTTTACAAATCAAAAAGGGTATGAGAGGAGAAAAAGGAGAAGTAGAGAGTAATCTAGGAATCAACTACAGATATCTCTACTACACCTGGACAGAACTACAGAAATCTGCAATCTTCTCTTTTGTTCTATCTCCTAGAAACATTAGTCCTTTTTTTTTTTCTTTTCTCCTCATTGTAGTTCAAGTATAATATGATTCAGGTAGTCTTTCTGGATTTTTCCTTGCCCCAAATTCTGCCCTGAGAAAACTTCCAGCCCATGATGCAAACAGTATACTTTGTTAACCATCTACTGGAGTCACATCCTGAATCACAATCATCATCTTTGAATGTCATCAAAACTAGCTTAATGTATTTATGAAAATTTTTGTTCGAGAAGTGAAAATGGTATATATACCCCTATTGTTTTCAGCTTGACTTGAATGGGTAATTTCTAATAAAATATTAGAAATATCAGTCTGTGTACCTCCGATTAACAAATGTTCACTTCATTGCTTCCTGAGAGGAAGTCTGACAATCTCCTATCAATTGCACAGCCATCTAAGACTCCGTATGATTAAAAGGGTTATACTAAAATATATATTTTTATCATTTTTGAAACTAAAATATCAACTACTGAATAGAAATCAGAAAGAAAACTCAAATACAAAACAGTATCCCTCATACTAGTTAGAATAGCCCTCCCATGAGCCTATATCCATTTGTTGCAAATAGAAAACACTTTTCTCTTTGCTTTTCTTGAGTATTTGTGACACACTAAGCAAATCATAAAAAATGAGGAAGGATTGGTTCCCACATTCAAATTAGACATCCTCCAGGGATGCTGAGTTATTTGTAAATGACAGCATTTGAAACACCTTGGTAATCACTTACTCCACCAAGTAAGTAGGCAAATTTCATAAACAATCAGTTGTCTGGTCTATCTATCACAATTCCTCTCTGATCTCCTGAAAGTTCCTTTCTCTAAAGCTGAAGTTTTAGAAAAGGGATCTCTTGTCCATTCTTCATCCCTGCTAATTAAAGGCAAATTAATTAATTACAATTGCAGTCCCATTCACCATGGATGCAAGACAGTGAATCCATGAGCAAGTTAGCACTGAGATTATGTAAAGATTTCTCTGTGGTAATATTATGGAAGTCTGTGTATGGGTGAGGAATAATTTTATATAAAGAATAATCAAGGAAAATTTAGGAAAACTATAAAAATATACAAAGGGCATTAATAGACATTATAATCTCTATTTGGTAATAGCACAATGCTCAAATCATTTTAACATAGATCTATGTTCTTCATTTAAAATTTACAAATGAAATCCAAGACTCTGAATATGATTTACATTGTTTATTTAATGTGAATCATTTAACTAAAACTTATACCTGTATAATTCCAAAATACATTCCCTCTGCACCATAATAGCATACTCATCTGCTGGGTGTGAACCAAAAATAAAAAAATTAAAAAAAATCACAGTTGTGAGGATGGTTATTTTTTATAAGATCTTTATTTAAGCCCCATGGTTACAAACATTTTTTTGTTTTTGAGGGTTTTTATTTTGATCAAAGTGTGTTACAAATCTTTCACAGTAATATTTTAGGTACATAGTGATATTGAATCAGGGACATTCCCACCACCAATATGGTCCTCCTTCCACCCCTGTTCCCAGTATACATACCATGTCCCCCTCTTTTGCCCCTCAGACTGCTAGTATAGGTGGTCCACTCTGTGTCTAGTATGTTGTAAATTGGGTATTGATTCTGTTGTCGTTGGCTTTGGATTTGGTGCTTAATCTTGATCCTTTTTTTTTATTCATACTTAATGTTAATATGACTGTTTGGTCTCTTTACCCTCCATTATTTCCCCCTCCATTAATGGGGCTAAACAAGATGGTTCAAGTTGTGTGGTTCTGTTTGAAGGAAAGAGAAAAAAATAATAGTAATAATAAAATAAAATGGGGCAAAAATCAAGCAAAAAAATGAGAGGAGTTCTTCTAGAAGCTATATCTATCAGTGTAAGAGCAGAGAGGAAGAAGGAAGAAAAACCTAACAATACAAAAAAGAAATAAACAGATAAATAAAGTAAAAGATAAAAAAATCAAACAAAAAACTCGAAAGACACCAGGGCAATATAGGCAACAGCCATACTATAACCAAATTCCTGAAATAAAAACAAAACAAAGCACAAAAGAGAAAAATAAAAGGCAGCAACAAACGACAGCACTAACACAACTAAAAAAATTGATTTGTGCTTCTCTTTTTTTTTCTTGCATAGGCACAGTAAATAAAGATTAGAAAGGAAATTCCCTTGGCCTAAGAGATATGGGTGTTCTCTCCCTTGAAGTATACTGTCATGGGAATAACTACAGGCTCTGTACATGCTCTTTTACTCTCCCTTAGGTCCTTCTGTGGTGTCTGGAAACTTTCTGCTCTGTCGTGGGTAATAAAATCATGCCTCTGTATCTAGAGATCTTGATATTTACACAGGTCAATACAACAACTAAGATCTCTAATTCTAGAGGTCTGACTGAAACAATTGCAACCAAGCAGATCATCAGGAAACATAATGAAAGATCGACCCTAGGCTTTGTCCTAGGATCAGGGCAAAAACCAAGACCACCAATTACAAAAGACTGATTAAAACAACAGTGATGGATCACAACTTCGAGAACCATAAGATTACAAACATTTTTGTAGTTGGGTTTCAATTATAAAAAAGAAAACCATTCATGAGTAAAACATTCCCATCATCAATGCTTGCATTCTCCCTCCTCCCTCACCCTCTGCCTGTATTCAAGACTGGCATTCTATCTCTCCTTACTACCATTGTCATGATAGTTGTTAGTGTAGTTATTTCTCTAACTGCACTCACCATTCATTATGGTAAGTA
Source organism: Crocidura indochinensis (assembly GCA_004027635.1). Classification (NCBI taxonomy): domain Eukaryota; kingdom Metazoa; phylum Chordata; class Mammalia; order Eulipotyphla; family Soricidae; genus Crocidura; species Crocidura indochinensis. The sequence continues at coordinate 2,633 of PVKC010013725.1, read as the reverse complement.
TCATATTGTGGAACAGTCTTTCTAACACTTATCTCTATTGTCTCGGTATTATTACAATAATGTCTTTTTTTCCTTAAATCCCACAAATGAGTGAGACTATTTTGTATCTGTCTCTCTGCCTCTCATTTATTTCACTGAGCATAATAGTTTCCATATCCATGTATGTATAGGAAATTTCATGACTTCATTTTCTGATAAATACATAGTACCATATTTTCTTTTTTCTTTTTTATCTTTATTTAAACATCTTGATTACAAATATGATTGTAGTTGCATTTCAGTCATGTAAGGAACATTCTTATCACCAATGTCCCAAGTGTCCCTCCTCCTGAACCCACTCCAACCTGCACTCTAGAAAGGCTATATTTGCCGTATAAGACTAGCTTTCTTTTTTAGCACACACAAAATGGAAATTATAAAATGTAAGATTTAGTTTCAATATAGAAATTTTAATTCAAATGCTTATATCATTCAAATGCTCACCTGGAAAGCTGTCACTTTTAAACATAAAGCTACTTGTCATCAAACATGTGAACATAAAACAGTGAAACTGGATTCAATTTGTCCTAATTCCCTCTAAAGCTAAAATGATAAGATAAAGGATAAAACAATAAACCCATGTGAGCTGCCTTGCTATTTTCTAAGTTGTCAAACAAACTGCAACTGATGATGATAGGAGGAAGAACAAGCAATAGAAAGGGGGAGCAAGTCCTGGGCAAGTCCCTAGTGAATCAGCAATGCCTGTCATTACTGCAAGCTATTTTTACAGGTTTACTTGGTGTTACATTTTCCCTTTAAAAGCCTTCAAGATCCTCCTGTTCATCATCTGATATCATAAGTACATCAATGACATCTTGTGATACATTTGTAAGGCAATCATCATATGGATCTAATTCTGCATCAGATATTATGATCTCAGGTTTGGCTTCCTCTTCATCTTGCCACAAGTAATTACCCTCATACCATTTAATGAATTTGATATGCCACACTTCCTGAAAGGCTTGATTACATTTTCTGCATCAATATCATTCCAGGCTTTTATGACAAACTTTCATAAACATCCAACTGTGAAGCACACATATTTCCTTCTTTTCTGAGAAACTTTTCACCGCTAACCATCCACTCATTCCACTGTTCTCGAATGTGATCTTTAAATGGCTTGTTTAGGCATACATACAGTATATATCAAAGATGTCAATCCTGCTGGAATAACTGTAGCATCCATATTCATTTTTGCAAGCCTTTGGGAGTTAAAGAAACTCTGAACATACCCCATACCAATAGACTACATTTTTTAATAAGTCCACCTGGTTGCCTGCTCCATACATTCTCAAGCCATAGATTTACCCTTTCTTCATCCATCCAGCCTTTTTCATTCACATGTACGAAACAACCAACAGGAAACTTGAGTTTTGGGCATTGTTTTTCTTTAAAAATAATCAATGGTCTTGGCACCATCAGCTGTGCATGCTAATACCACTGTAAAACTGGACGTCTCATGTCCTGTTACTATTTTAATTGAAATAGTTTCTTTTGCCTTTTGGATGAACAGTTTTATTTCCAACCATATCAAAATTCATTGGTGTTTCATCCATGTTTCCGATACTGCTTAACGCATAGCCATGTTTATTGTGTTGATGTATTAAATATCGATAGAAATAATTTACTTTAGCATCAAGATCTGTAGGTCATTTTTATGGAATTTTGTCTTTTGCCTTAGTGCCATTATACCTGTCCAGGAATCTGGTACAGCAGGACACAGTCACCTTAAATTTGTTGCTGTGATCTGGGTTAGATTTGGCCCACTGAAATGCAAACAAACGTATTTTTTCGTGTCACTACATAACCATTTTGGTGATGTTCATTCACCATATCTGCTACATTTTTCCTAATTCTGGCCAATGTAGGGTGACTCTTCTTAATGCACACTTACCCCTTGACATACTCTTTAATACGTTTTCATTTGCTTTCCAGCTCCAGACCATCTTTTCAATCACCCCGTATTGCCTAGCAGCAGCACAGTTAATATGTTCTATGACTAAGTTTTCAACTTTAAGTTTAAAACTGGCTTCATATTTCTTTCTTTTTGGTTATTAAGTTTAGAAGCTACAGACTTATGGTTATTGCTTAATGACTTATGAATGACTATTTTGAATAGAAAAGATGGTGAAAACTATGTGAAAAAAGATTTCTGCTTTATGTCTCTTTTAGTTTAGGCTGCTGTACAAAATAAAATAAACTGTGTGTTTTACGAACGCAGTTACCTTTCTCCTTGTCAAGAATGTTGGAAATTTGAGGTTAGGTGGCCAGCATCTGCCCTGGGGAGAATACAGTTTTGGGTTGAAGATGACCATTTTTTATTGATATCCTCTCTTAACAAAGGAAAGAACTTACAAAATATTTTTAATAAAACCATTTCTAAGAGCTCTACTTCAAAACTTAATTGCCTTCCAAAAGTCCCATCTATAAATATCATTATGTTTGAAGCTAGAATTCTGACATATAAATTTAGGGCAACACAATTATCAACTCCATAGCAATGCATATTGTATTTTAAGTTAACACAAAAGTTCATTCAATATTCTAAGAATAATATTATGAAATATTTTATTTCAAAGGTAGTAACAAAGTAT
>PVKC010013724.1:0-22737 GCA_004027635.1 Crocidura indochinensis | reverse complement strand
TTCTTTCTTTCTTTCTTTCTTTCTTTCTTCTTCTTTCTTTTTTTTTTTTTTGCTGTTGATTGTTTTTGGGTCACACCTGGTGGCGCTCAGGGGTTACTCCTGACTTTGAGTTCTGAAATCACTCCTGGTATGTTTGGGGGACTATATGGGATACTAGGGATTGGACCTTGGTCATCCGTGTGCAAGGTAAATAAATGCCTTACTGGCTGTGATATAGCTCAGGCCCCTTCTCCCTCTTTATATTTCAGGCTACTCAGAGGAGAGTATGGGGTGGGCTGGGTGCTCATTGACTGAGGCAATTTCTCAATTGGGATGAGCATGGTATCAGTTGATAGGGTGGATGTATAGTGCAAGAGGGAGCTAAAGCAGAGATCAAAAGTCAATAGAAACCAAGCTAGACAGACTTGAGCCCTCCAAGTTGGCTGAGAGTACAATTTTACAGTAAGTATTGTTGATGGTTCTAAATGAATCTTAATGTTCCTACATTGATTGAAAATAAGTGAGCCTGACTTTTTGTTCTGCCTGCCAGGCTTGGATTATGTGGCTCAAGTCATCTCTGAAATAAAGCTAATTTGGTCTTAAAAGGCTGCGCATTTTTTTTTTAATGCCAGCTTTTTGGGTCATAGTATGCCCCTGTACAGAATGTACATTGCCCAACTCAAAAGACGGGTATTTGTAATGATTACAGAAAGATGCCCCATTAGAACTGCACCAATACTTCCCAGTGTGTAAGTTGGTGTCTGTTTTCAATGAAATTAGCAGTGTCTTCTAGCAATTTCTCTGGCAGTGGCTATAACCAGGCTTAATAAATGCAGATTTTTTTCTAATTGTTGATCAAAATTGTGTTGATTTATAGACCAGTACCTTAAAATCTCTGCATTTAATTTCGTAAACACTTCAGACTTTAAATTTCCTTAGGGGAAGTGGCAGGAAATACTGAATGAAATAGCTAGCACCCAGTAGTACATTGCTACATGTCTATTTGCTTATCTTTAATTCCTTTCCCCAAGTGTAAGTTTCAAGTTTAAGAAGAAAATCCTTCTTTAAGTGTAATCATTTTGAAAGGAGAAGTGACTTGCAGGGATTAATATTAATCTTTTAGTAAGATTTAGGCAAAATATATAGAATCTCATCTGAATTTTAATTTCAAAGTGTATTTCACTTTAGGAATTAAAATTGATAGCATTGTTATGATAATGGACATTACTATGTATTAAAATGCAGTACTAAAAAAAAGCATCACAAGTCGTTGACCTTAGTAGCATTTTTGTATTAATAAAAATTAAAATGGAAACAATGCAAGGCTTCATTCTTTATTTAGTCGTGAATATGTAAATCTTTTTATATTAGAAATTAGCATTATGATTTAAATTCTGGTTTGACTTAAACCACTTCAGAATGGCTTGTCGCTGTTACTATAATTTTGGTATTTTTAACAAATGCTTTCAAATAATACCTTTAAGCACTGTAGAGATATGTTATCTAATACGTTGATTCAAAGTTATTCACATTTCTACTAAGAATTCTCTTTAGGATATAGAATATCTTATAAATCAAATAGTCTTTGGGGATTATGATGAGCTACCGACCTCATTTGGTCAGTCTCTGAGAATCTTATTTAATTTGTGTGCTATGCAGCTCTGTTTAGGTACAGGAAATATACAGAGAGAAAGTATCTTATCTCCATCTCATAAGTCTCAGTTTTCAGTATTGCTATTTTCTTGTTATGCCTGCAGAATTAGCAGGTGTTCTTACTAATAGAATAGAGTCTGCTCCCTTAGCAGGGACAAAATAACTTGCTTTATCTTGCTTGTTACAAAAAGATGACTGACCAGAAAATAATTCAAATGATCAAATTTACAAAAATTTGTCAAAATTGTTATGTCTCACAATGGTGCCATTAAGTTATTTTTTGACACTGTCTGGCCCTATTTTCTCTTTTTTAAATTGTTTTAATTTAAATACCGTGGCTATAAAGTTGTTCATATTACAGTTCTCTTCTCCACAGTTAATTATGATTTAGGTTGAGTCATATAATGTACAACTTTCACCAGTGTGCATTTCCCAACATCAATGTCAACAGTTTCACTGGCGGTAGGACTGTATTATGAACAGTTTTGTAATCCATGTTGTTTAAATAAAGTTTAAAAATCATAAAAAAGAAGAATGGAGTATCCAAATCTCAGATGCCTTTGATTAGTTTGGAAGTGCTCTTCCATGCACATCTGTCTCTTCTGATTGAGATAAGGTGAGAACACAGCCTTATACTATACTTTTTATTTCTTCCTATTTTCTGTGTTAGTTTCCCTATGTTGCTGGTAGTCCTCCAGATTTTAAAATGCTCATGACGAATACATGATTGAAAATCAGACAAGACTTTCTTCCATTCCTCCTCTCCCCATCTGGGTACATGTGCCAAATTCACAATTTTTAAGGAGAATAAAAGATAGTTTCAGAAGGTAAACATCTTTATACATTCAGTGCTGACTCTCAAATTCCTGGTAATACTTACTGAATCTTGCTTTGAAGAATATGAAGCTATGAAGTTTTAAATTCGATACAGATCAAAACCCCTGACCTTGGAAAATATACTTAACTAAGTTTAAATCTCCTAATGTACAAAAGATTTATTAATACATACTTAAGAGAGTAGAAGCAATACTAAATTATGATGATATAAATAATTTTTGATTTATAATATGTTTTTTATACATACTCATTAATGGTAGTTTTGTTTTTAAATGGAGACAATGTAATTTACAAAGATGTCCATAATAGTGTTGCAGGTAAACTAATGTTCCAACAGCAATCTCACTAATGCCATTTTTCCTCCATTATTTTCCCAGATACCATCCAATCTTTAGCCTGCTTCTTTAACAGATTTTTTCATTTAATCATTGTAACTTGACACTTGCAGCATTGTTGGCTCTGTGGTTGGATATTTATATCAAAATGGTACTTCCTATATCTTTTTTTTTTTTTTACCAGATCCTGAAAAGGGGAAAGGTGAATCAAAAATCTGCATTTACCCATGCAAATATCAAGATCTCTAGTTACAGAGGCCTTATTTTATCATCCATAACTGAGCAGAAAGTTTCCTGGCACCATAAAAGGACTCTGGGGTGTGAAATGAGTGTGTACAGAACCTGTAGTTATTCCCATGACAGCATGCTTAAAGGACGGATACATCCTGCATCTTTTAGATCAAGGGAGTTCCTTTGTGAATCTCCCCAATATTTACTGTGCCAATGCAAAAAAAAAAAAAAAACCAAAAAACCAAAAAACCAAAAACAAAAGAAGCAGCACAATTTAATGTTTTTCTTTTTATTTTGTGTTCACGGCTATTGTTTGGTTGTTGTCTTTATTGCTGTGGTGCTTTTTATAGTCATCACTGGTTCTGGTTTATTGTTTGTTTTATTGTTTTATTTTTGTTTGTTTTAGTTTTTTCTATTTTTTGTCTTTTGTTTTTGTTTTTCTTTAACCTTTCTTCTTTTTAAATTGATATGTATAACCTCTACCAGGGATCTCAACCTCATGGCCCGCAGGCCATTTGCGGCCCTCCGTACAACATTTTGTGGCCCTGCCCTAGAGGAATCTTTTTTTGTTTTGTTTTGTTTTAGTTGTTTGGGTCACACCTCTCAATGTTCAAGGCTTACTACTGACTTTGCACTCAAGGATCACCCCGACTTTGCCTCCTGCGGCCTCCAGGTAAATTGAGTTTGAGACCCCTATGTCTAAACAGATTCCTTCCAGTTCTTTGTTTTTTTGTTTTTTTTTTCTTTCTTTTCCTTTTTCTTTTTTTTTTAAAATAGAACCACATAACTTGGATCATCTTGTTCTGCCTCATAAATTGAGGGGAAAATAAAAAGGATGGTACCAAGACCAAATATGAATAATGAGTAGAAATAAAAAAAATGATCAGACTTAAAACAACAGATCCAAATTCAATGACAGCAGAATTGATACCCAATCTACAACAACCTTTACTCAGAGGGAACCAGTTATACTAGCAGTCCCGTTGCAAAGGAAGGGGATATGAGATGCATGCTGGGAACAGGGGTGGAGGGAGGGCAACACTGGTGATCAGAATGTTCCTGATTTAATGTTACTATGTACCTTAAATAATACTGTGAAAGATTTGTAATCCACTTTGGTCACAACATTAAATTATTTAAAAAAATCTGCATTGAGAGAAAAATTCATTGATGACTTTATTTCTGTTATCTTTCATATTATTATTCAGGTCAATTTTGTTGACTGACTCCTCATCTTTATCTAATTTTCTTTTGACACATTTCCACTAGGTCTGTTTTGGGATCATATGTTTGCAGGACAGCACTATTTAGACAAAGGGGGGAATGAATGATGTATAGATCTTTGCTGCAATATTTAGAATTGGGAAAGTAAAAAAAAAGATCTTGGTAATCTCAAGAAACAATATATTGTGTAATATATTTTAAAATTATAATTAAATGAAAAAGCATTCACATTGAGTGAAATATTAAGAATTAAGTACGTACCACCAGTTCTATACTTACATTACTCAACTATATTCTAATCCTATCCAATAATATTTCACTTCATATTTTTCATAATTGAACATGTGAAAAGGATTTCTTCAGGCCATCATTTTTACTTGTTTACTCAATTTAGGATGCAAATTATTTTTTCATCTTTCTTTTTTTCAGAATGCAAATGATTAACTTTACCATTATTTTTTATTACCTCAGTAGAGGCTTCAACCTTTTTTTTCTCTATATAAGAAAGGCTGTGTTCTAAGAAACTACTATCCACAAGTTGTCTTGCCATTTTCATTGAACTCCCACTAGCAAAGTCTACTTGCTCCACGATTACATCGGTATCTGACAGAGGAAGAGGACAATAGCCTCAGACAGATGTTATAGAAATTTGGTTTATTGGGTACAGAGGAATATTGCATCAAATAGGGTACAGGCCTTGCACATAGCCAGCATGGGTTCCATTTCAGTCATGTCATACAGTACTACAAGATTCACTAGGAGTGATTCCTGAGTACCAGAAGTAATCCCTGAGCAAAGTTTTGTGTGTGTGTGTGTGTGTGTGTGTGTGTGTGTGTGTGTGTGTGTGTGTATAAAGAGAAACAAAAATTTTTCTTAATGTGCATATCAATGCAGACATATATGCATGCATTCTTGGCACTGTGTTGTTATTCTCACATATTTTCCAAACAACAAAATTTTTCTCATTTTTGTGAACAAGAAGCTTACTTCCAGTCTCCTCTCTTTCTGTATACATTTCTGCTGATTTCTTCCTTTGGTGATAGATTCTATAAAGACAGTCACATTTTTCATATTTGGTATATATAAATAAAATCAATTTGGTATGCTTATCTTGCATCCCATGTCTTTGATAATTTACTTATTTTATCTGTAGATTCAGTGGGTAAAGTACAGAGACAGCCATGCCATCTTTACAATAGGGACGCATTATTTTCCAATTTGCTTGCCTTATATTTTTCCTTGATTTATTCTTCTTGATTTCCATAGGCTATGTTGGTTTGTATTCACAAATAGAATGCATATTAGAAGCATGATTGTTGTTTTCTCATTAGCTCTAAGACTACTGAAATATGGCCCTTTAATTTCCTTTTTCTGATAAGAAGCTAGAATACCCAGAATTGTACTGAATGAATATCAAATAGAGAGAGCAGACATCCTTTCTTACCATCTTTAGAATTTAGAGGAAAATCAGTCACCTTTTCATCATTAAAATTTCATCATTAAAACTGTAAGGTTTTAGGTATAGACTTATTCTTTACTGAGGAAATTCTCTTTTATTATTCTTTTCTCAGAGTTTTTTTTTTTTGGGGGGGGGTTCATACCCAGCAGCACTCAGGGATTACTTCTGGCTATTTGCTCAGAAATTGCTCCTACAGGCACTTTGGGGACCATATGTGGTGCTGGGATTTGAACTACCATCCTTCTGTTTGCAAGGCAAATGCCCTACCTCCATGCTATCTCTCTGGCCCCTTCTCAGAGGATTTTTTTTGGGGGGGGGGTCATACCTGTTTGGTGCTCAGGGGTTACTCCTGGCTAAGTGCTCAGAAATTGCCCCTGCCTTGGGGGAACCATATGGGATGCCAGGGATCGAACCACAGTCCTTCCTTGGCTAGTGCTTGCAAGGCAGACACCTTACTTCTAGCGCCACCTCACTGGCCCCAGAGTTTTTAAAATGCATTTTTATATGCCAACCTTTCATGTAGCACTTGATAAAGTCATGTAATTTTCTTTAGACTGCTTATGTAATGCATTGCAGTAATTGAATAAGACAGACTTCTAGAATAAATCCCATATAATCACTATACTTGATTATTTTTACTTATTATTGATCTATTAATATTTTATTAAGAACTTTCATATATTAACAGTCATTAGTTCTTACACCTTTATGCTTTATATTTTTAGATTTGATAACAACATACTATTATAAATTTAAAATTTATAAAATTTATAATGTATAAATTAAAGGAAATATCCTTCTCTTCCAATTTATGGAAATGATTGTATATGAATCAATATTTCTTTAAGTTTTTTGGTTAAATTCCATAATAAAATAATCTGTGATAGAAGAGTTTTTGTTTTCCATTTTTGGGGGGTTTGGGTCACATCCGGCAGTGCTCAGGGGTTACTCCTGGCTCTATGCTCAGAAATTGCTCTTGGCAGGCTAGGGGAACCAAATGGGATGCCTGGATTCAAACCACTGTCCTTCTGCATGCAAGGCAAAAGCACTACTCCGGCCCCTGTATTCCTTGATAAGAGATCCAAGATTGTTGTTCTGACATTTTTCCTAGACCATTTAGTGTTTGAATTAATTGTTATACACTTTGACAGGTATAGTATTTCTATTGTATGTGTTTCCTATTGCTATTTTTATCTACTTATTGTACGTTTCCAGTTTCCCTGGAAAGATCATTGATGAATGGGCCTCTTTACTGTTACCTACTTACTTTCAACTGGTCCCAGAGTGTGTGTTACTGAGAAATATAAGTAAGTTGTCTCAATATTTGACTTTTAGGAGTAGAAAAATTTACTCAGGAGGATTAAGGCAGTATAGGGCTGAAATCATATTAATAGCACATATAAAAAAAGAATAATAGGACATGCCAAGCAACATCTAGGGACGGTTAGTTCAAGAAGTGGTAGTAGGCTCTGCTAAATACCCTCTGCATTTATTATCTGATCATTTACTTAACTTTGTTCCCAATTTTTATGTGACAATATTTTTTTCCTTGTCTTGCTTTTCTGATGGAAATTCTTGGTACCAAGTGATCTTATGCCTTAGGAATAAAAGTGCGAGAAGCAAATACCAGTCTCTGTACTTCATAATATAATGATATATAAGAATCGTATTTGGGGACTTATTTATTTATTTGTTTGTGTTGTTTGTTTGTTTGTGCCATACCAGACAGCACTCGAATTTTACTCCTAACTCGACACTCAGGAATCAATAGAGTTCAGGAAACCAAATGGGATCCTGGGAATTGAGCCTAGGTTGTCTGCATGCCAGGCAAGTACCTTACCTGCTGCAATATCTCATGAGCTATTTGAGACAGTTTTAGACTTTGAGATCCCACATCCTGGAATGCTTTGCTTCTGGCCAGCCTTTCTATCTGTATCAGTATTTTAGTTATTCCTGGGTGATCTCCTCTGATTACATATGCTTCCACTTTCTGCTCTTGTCTACCTGACTAAGGTTGACTCTACTAACTGGTGGATGAGTCCTGTATATATGCAAGTCTTACAGGCTACTACTGGAAGATTCCTGTGGTTTGAATGGAAGTTCTTGTTCTCATATGTTCTTTCCTGATACTGGCAGGAGGTGTCAATACTCTTGAAGGAAGTAATATCTTCTTGGCTCTTATCTAACATTCTCTGACAGTATCTTGGAAGACAAAGGTACAGTGCCTTTTTATAGTATGGTGACTATAAAATCTAGCTTCCCACTAGTCCTTGTTTGGCACCCCTGGACTTTGTAGGACTGCAGATTTTGTATATGTATATTGAAGTAGTGCACTTACTATCTAGATGCTTTTCTAGGCATTTCCAGATGCTTTCCAGATTTTTTTTTTTTTTTTTTTGGTTTTTGGGCCACACCCAGTGACGCTCAGGGGTTACTCCTGGCTACGCGCTCAGAAATCGCTCCTGGTAGGCACGGGGGACCATATGTGAACCGGGGGATCGAACGGTGGTCCATCCTAGGCAAGGCAGCAGGCACCTTACCTCCTGCGCCACCTCCCGGCTCCCGCTTTCCAGATTTTTTGCTTATTGAGCAGGCTTTTGTAGTGCCTCACCTTGATGATGAATTTTGCACCTGAACTACTAGCTACTGAACTTTGATCACAAAGTCCCATGCTGTTTTCTTTACTGAGTATTTCAAATTCATATTTATTTTATAGACAGTATGTAATTTTTTAAATTTTTGCTTAGTTGAAAGACTGTAAATATATGTCAGCTCTATTTCTAAAGACAAAATTCAGTTTATGATGATTTTTTAAATTCTATTATTGTACATAAAATGTTTTTATATATGTGAAAGCCAACCAGTTCTAAGCTCTGATACTAACACAATGAAATTACAACTTTTAACTATTTTACCTATTAACTGGCTTTGTTGTTAGATGGCTGGTCGCCTTGCAAAACAGAGGACACAGAGTGAAGAAGACAGAGATAGGTTTATTAAGACAGTGCTGAAGGCAGGCAAGTCAGAGAGATTTGGAGCCAGCAATCTCGATGGAACCTCCCTTCATATGTTCGGTGACTGCTGCAGGGTACAACTGAGGACAAAGAGTAATGAAGAGAGTATAAGAATAGAGTTTATCAGACTCAGTGCTGTGAACCCAAAGTCAAAGGAACTTGGAACTCCAAGCAAGGGGTGGGTACATACACAATTTATACCTTTTCAGCCCGAATTCAAGGCACACATCCGTATTTCTTCAAGGCACGAATTCATATTCTTGACCCTTATCTAAGCAAAGCAGATGTTAGTCTAAACCTTGCATCTTGTTTACAAGCCCTGCTTTCTTGTTTCCTTTCCTTCCCAGAGACAGGGGAGGAGAATTGCGGCTGGGTGGGAGTGGAGAAATGGGGACAATTTTCCTAATTTCATTCCAGGCATTGGGCAGGCTTGGTCTCCTTTTTGTTTTCCTAAATTCAGGCTTGAATTGTGTAATGACACCGCTCTGGTTCACATATCTTTATAATGTTTATTTTGCTTTCTGCCTAGATGAAATGCCTTTCAATATCCTGATGATATTTGATGATATATCCTGATGATACTCATCTTGAACATTAACAGAATGACTTTAGGGAGTTCTATCTAGCAAGAAAGAATAGTAACACAGTCAAGGCTTCTCACCCTGCAGCTTAAAAAAACAACAATTATGTAGAGCCTATATTGAACAGCAGTTCCTGGAAAAAGAATAGAGGCCGGGACAAACAGTATTTCCACAAAGAAAAGTGACCAATAATGTTAAAGATAGTACAAATGCTGAAACATTTATTTTTTTTGAAAAACACTGGCACACTGTGACCTGAGAGGAAAGAAAGTGAGTTTTTCTTTGATGCAAGGACTTGCTGGGAACACTACTAGTACCTAGAATGTGCTTTAGAAAGGGATATACAGCCAGGTATGGAAAGCAGAGGAACTTTCTGTAGAAGACAATAAGACTGTAAGAAGCAGAGATCTGAAGCTGACGACCAGGGAACAAATACAATAAATAGACCAACTCAAGGATGTGCATTTGGTGATTGTGAAACAAATGAAAAGAAAGAGCAAGAAGTTAGACTCTTACTTGTCAAAAATGTTATGATTGCTCTCATGGGTTCTCCTTTGGATGAATAATGTTGGAGCCAAGAAATAAAGGTGAGGCCGGAGAGAGAGCACATCAGTGTTTTCCTTGCAAATAGCCGATCCAGACCTAAGGTGGTTGGTTCCAATTTCCCAGTGCCTGCCAGGAGCTATTTCTGAACAGATAGCCAGGAGTAACCCTGAGCACCACCGGGTGTGGTCCAAAAACTAAAAAAATAAAAATAAATAAATAAATAAATAAAGCGATAAAGCAAAGTTAAAAAGAATTAACAATTATATTTTAACAACAGAACATAGCTGATCAGAGAGAAGAGGGTAAATGATGGGGACAAAGATAGGAGAGATATAATGGATGGCGATGGTTTTATCTATTTAAGAATTTATTAGTCAAATAAGTAAAACAAAAGTGGAAATACAATAATATGAGTAAAGAAATATTTTTATTACTTCTTTTAAACTACAGTGCATGTAACAGCTGTTACACTGCATTGTGAATGTTGAAGCTAGCAATGTCCTAAAATAATGAAACCCAAGTAGTTGCAGATAAGTAATATGTAAACACATTTTTGCTGTTGTATTTGGGGCACAACTGACAGTGCTCAGGGGTTACTCTTGGCTCTGCATATAATTATCACTTGTGGTGAACTCAGAGACCATATGGGTTGCCTGGAATTGAACTTGGATCAGCTGCATGCAAAGCAAGTGCCTTACCTACTGCATTATTGTCCTTGTCCCATGCATTTATTTATTTACTTTTATTTATTTATTTGGTGTTTTGGGCACACCCAGTGATGTGCAGGGGTTACTCCTGGCTATGCATATGGGACACCGGAGATTGAACTGAGATCTGTCCTGGATCAGCCATGTGCAAGGCAAACACCCTACCACTGCGCTATTGCTCTGACCCTGCATACAGTTATTTTTTTTTTTTGAAAGTCCCCAAATACTGGATTGGAGTAACATTTAAAACATTAGTAAGTTTAGGAAAAGAGGACTTATTATATTTCCTGTGAAATAATGGAATTCTTTTGCCTCAGTACCAGTTGCTTATTTTCCACTTGGAGGAATTGGGATTTTCATATATCACATAAACCCTTGCAGGACAGTAATGCCTGATTATACTTTTTCAGAACAATATGTTAGCTCATATTTTTGTACCAGAATGGGAACAGTGATTTAGATTTATTCATGTCCATTGACTCTTACATTGTGGACTGTTTTGCCCTCTATCATTTAAGCAATCTCCCCAATCCAGCCTCTTTCTAACTCTTGGTCTCAACCTACATTCCTTTTACTGATGTATTTCTGGAATCAAATTGGAAAGTTTCTTTCAAATGCTCGTTTGCCTTAACATCAAATTTATCTCTGGCCCTTAACCATTTTGCTGGTTATTCACTTGACAAATCATCAGCAATTTCCCAGTGTAACTGATCTGGGAACATGGTGGAGTTCAAAGGCATAACTAACTACAAATGAGGATTTAACTACACCAGAGAGTACATGTCTGTTTCACTTACTTGCTTTAAAAAGACAGCAGTTGAACTTTGCTTTGAAATTATTTAATACAATTACACATGAACATTTTCCTCTGTTTACTGTTTTATTTTTTGAAAAACATGTTAATATATGTTGGTATAATCATAATTTTAAAGTGAGAGAAATATTAGAAAAGATAAATTACTATTTAAAATATAATGAGTGTAGTTATGTGGAATGAGTCATATAATAGTGTTTAAAAACTTGACATTTATATAATAAAGGTAATACATTTATAGAATGCTAATGTGGTTAAATGTTTTTTAAAAATGATACTGTTAATCATCTTTATTGAAATGACTATTTATAAAAGTCAAATGAATAGTCCATTGTCTCAAGAATTTAGATCAGTAAGAATTTATATGAAATTTATTAGTCTTTGTTTTTGTTTCAACGGAATATAATAATTTTGAACTACAAAGTATTATATAAATAACAGTTAATAGTTTGACTTTAAGTACTTTTCATAAGTACTTTCTGTTTCCGTTCATATTAAATATATTTCAGAGTTTTAATAATTTTACCAGTATTATTACTTGCAAATATTATTTTTATTTACATTTATTTTAAACCTGTGTTTTAATCATCTTTTAATTGAGAAACTAATTTTACTAAGAATGTAATATCCTGGTAACTGAATGCCATACCATTATTACTATTTGAATTATGCTAGAAATACCTACTATTAATAATTTTTGTTTTATCATTATTATTATTATTATTTTTGGTTTTGGGGCCACACCTGGCGGTGCTCAGGGGTTACTCCTGGCTGTCTGCTAAGAAATAGCTCCTGGCAGCCACAGGGGACCATATGGGACACCGGGATTCGAACCAACCACCTTTGGTCCTGGATCGACTGCTTGCAAGGCAAATGCCTCTGTACTATTTCTCCGGGCCCTATTTTATTATTTTTAACTATATTTATTTGTAAAAGTAATTAACATGTTGACCTCAATTGCATATTCTCTTAATTTAAAATTGTTTGGAAAAGGTGAATTCTAGGGGCGGGGCGGTGGCGCTGGAGGTAAGGTGCCTGCGCTAACCTAGGACGGACCGCGGTTCGATCCCCTGGTTCCCCATATGGTCCAGGAGCGACTTCTGAGCGAATAGTCAGGAGTAACCCCTGAGCGTTACCGGGTGTGGCCCCCCCAAAAAAAAGAAAGAAAAGGTGAATTCTCTTTTACATTCTCTGTATGATCGAATATAATTTTAGTAATCTAAAGAGACTAACAAACAACACACAAACATGAATATGATTATGATAACCATTTAAATTAGTATTCTTAGAAGTGGTTTGCAAAGTTTGAAGTAATGAGGAAAGGAATGATAGAAAATAATCTAATACATGCTGAAAAACACAATAAAACTGAAATTTGGAGTTTTCCTCCCACTTTCTCTCCCAAGTCTGCCTCTATGGCAGATAATTTTTCTTTTCTCATTTACTTTAGTCACTATAGTTTTCAATACTTTTACTAAAAGCATATAATGCATATCATTTTACCTCATTTCATGATATGCCATTTAAAAGGAATTAGGATATATATTCTAATCTCAAGACACAGTATTTTAATAGACAAAATGACTAGATACAATATAAAATATCTTAGTAAACTGAACCTGTATTGATAAAATTACTCCCCAGACTCATAACTTATTTGAGAATAGGTCCAAGAAAGATGCCACATTAATGCTATAAAATTGCAAGTCAAAATTTTGTGAATCTAAGAAAGAGCCAACTACAATCATGTTTATAATCATGGTGCTTAAATATATTATTTAAAAACATGACAAATGAAATAAAAAATAAATAGCCATTATGAAGTATGTTTGGGCCATGTTTTTAGTTCTCATCAATCTGGAGACAGCAAAGTTTAAAAGTAAGTGTATAGCACAGTGGTGTTTGCCTTGCAAATAGCCGATCCAGGACCAAAGGTGGTTGGTTTGAATCCCGGTGTCCCATATGGTTCCCCGTGCCTGACAGGAGGTATTTCTGAGCACAGAGCCAGGAGTAACCCCTGAGCACCACCAGGTGTGACCCCAAAACCAAAAAAAAAAAGTAAGTGTATGATTAAAGGGACATACAAATATGAAATTATCTCTCTTACATATGGGACATAAAGTAATGTAGCAACATAGGGATGTCAGCAATATAATGAGAAAATGACCCACACAGTTAAATTAGAGGTTGACTAGGGAAAGTAGAGTCAAAAAGTATGGGAGATGGGGTCCTTGAGGGAGATGTGGGTACACTGTGTAGTTTTGCAATATGTGCATTAGAAACCATTATTAATAATTGTAAACTACAGAAAATCAATAAGAAGAAAATTTTGGGAAAAAAAGAAGAAAAGTTTAAAAGTCATCAGACTATTAGGAACACATATTTTATTATGAACATGAACTGTACTGGCTCTTAGGAAGAATATTAGTTGAAAATCAATATTTATATACATATGCATATGGGTGAATGCAGGTGTGATTGTGTTTTGTGTGCATGGTGATTGATTTAACAATAATTACTTAAAAACTAAAACAACAAGGATATCTGAGGTTATATTGGTAAAAAGATGTGAAGTGGGCCCAGGCTTCAAGTGACACTCACATCTGTATCATCAAAGCTGTCTTGATCTCCTACTTGTTGAATTTAGAGCATTCTTTTCAAGCCTGGGGAGATTAGATAATGACATGAAATTAATAGCTTTTTAATTGGGAAAGTCCAACCAAAAGGGCAGAGATTAAAACAGGAAACTGTCATATGTAGAATAATGAACTGATACTGGGGTAGAGTTGAGAAAAGTGGATCAAGTTTAGAAATGGGGTATATTCTTAAAAATTTTTTTTTTGATTGTTTCTTCTGATTTTGGGCTATATCCAGTGATGCTCAGGGGTTACTCCTGGCTATGCACTTAGAAATCACTCCTGGTTAGGGGGACTATATGGAATGCCGGGATCAAACCCAGGCCCATCCTGGGTCAGCTGTGTGCAAGGCAAAAGCCACCACTGTGCTATTGCTCCAGCCCCTTTGAAAATTTATTTTTCTTATTAGAATTTTTTTCTACCATAGAAAAATTGATGCTTTCCATATTATTTAATATTTCCTCCTTTAATATACTCTGCTCTGGTTTCAAGGCTTCACTAACATTTGGAGTGTACTAACAAATATATGTATGTGTTATAAAGATAAGTGAGGAAGCAATAAAGGAAATTATGACATGCTTATTCAATCCTGCCCATACATTTAAACCAAAGGAATTCACTAAAAGTGATGATATTTTTCAGGATAATGTGTGAAAAAATAAGATAACAGTTAAGTACATGTTTATAGCAATGCTAGGAATGACAAACATTTAAAAATCAAGTTTAGGCTCATCATTTGAAAAGTAACCTGTAGGAATAGGATGAAGTAGGATAGAGATGTATGTATAAATTTTATACTATAAAAAATATAGCTAATGTTTTTCTCAGCTTTTGTATTTATTCTTTTTAGTAGTTCTTGACTGTGGTTATACTAAGTAAATAAAATTTTATTTTATCTTAAAGAATTGCCTCATTATTTTTTCTAAAATACTCTTTCTACATCAAATATAATTTGAAATGAGTCCTTAGTGATTAACTTCTTTAGAATTTAATCTTTTCAGAAGACTGTAATTATGACTTCTTTATCTGTGTTATCTTTCTTTTAAAACTGGAGGAATTAAAGCTTCACAGACTACTTCCTATTATCTATGATTTATGTTCTTTAGCATTGCCCCTGGTATTATTACAAGGTGTTTTCTTGGTCTCTTGATACCAGTATGTAATATGTAATTAAAAAATCTGGAAAGTTTTTTTTTAAACATTCATTGACTTTTTCTGTGGACATGTTTTTACCCTATAACAGGCATATACTCTATTATCAGTAGCAAACCAAATATGGAGGTTTACATACACTTGGGGAATAAATCATAAAAATTGTTTTCCCTTTTTCTCAGGAAGAGTGTACCTTGCCTATAGCTTTCTTTTTCAGATGAACAAAGATCTTCAGGATTTAAAAAGATGATCAAATCTTGTGGCAGAATGCCATCAGTGATTTTAAAATATTCAATGATTAGTTTGAATTTAAAAGACCAGGATAATTATGTATGGATATTCATAAATCAATGACCTCTCCAGTAATAGTGAAGGCAGATTTTGATTGGCACAAAGTAAACAGGATGGTGGGAAGGTAGGTCTAGACTGAGGTTCATTTTTTATAATTTTTTAGTTTGTTTTAAATCAGTGTTTAAATTTCACTGAAAATACTCCCATTAGTTACTATTTATTTTAAATGTATTTGTAAAGATTCTTTTCTAAGGCAAGAAATGTTTATATTTCTATACAGTTCATGAACTTAGAATGACTTCTATTTACTTGTTTTATTAATCTTAATGTTCTACATTCATGTATGTGCTGACACACTTTGTGTCACTCTTTGTGTATGTATACATAATTTATAAGTATTTTGAATAAATCTAGTTTTTTATTTAAGGAAATTTAAGAGTTTTTTTTTAATTTTATCTTATCCACCATCTTTGTTCTTCATGCATATTACAATTGTCCTTTAGTTTCATTCCTTCCCTACATACTTATTATTGTCATTGCCTTAGTTTAGGTTAGAAACATTACCTTCATGACACCTTGACTAATATTCATTTTTCTGGTCAAGCTACCATGAACCCAACTAATATATATATTTATAGAAATTATCTTTCTTTTTCAGGGACACACACCAAGGGCTTACTTCTGGCTCTGCACATGAAGATTACTTCTGGTAATGCTTATGC
Organism: Crocidura indochinensis; assembly: GCA_004027635.1. Taxonomy (NCBI): domain Eukaryota; kingdom Metazoa; phylum Chordata; class Mammalia; order Eulipotyphla; family Soricidae; genus Crocidura; species Crocidura indochinensis. The sequence goes on along the minus strand of PVKC010013724.1, from coordinate 6,556 downwards.
AACTATAGGATTGAACCTGTGTAGGCAATGTGCAAAGCAAGTACTTGCTTGCTCCCTGACCCTTGAGGTAATCCTTTTAATGCCTATCAAATTTTCAACTTGTGTAAAATTCCTTAAGGGAATGTCAGAATAATCATAATAATTAGCAAGTCACTGTGGCTTTACAGGAGGAGATACATATAATAAGCCCTGCAATCTCTATTTTTATTTTTTGACCCTATACTTTAGCCATAGTACCTACATATAATATATGACATAGGTCACAATAGTATATGCTTTCCTAAAAAATAAGACATGAATTTTATCATCAGTGAATACCCAGCCTTAGAAACTTAATTTATAATGTATGAATTTACATTTAGCACCAGATTGTGATTTTTAAATTTAAGTATATTATGTAGTCAAGACTGCTTTCTCTGGACTTAAATCCTCACTTTTGCAAGTAATGTCTGCTGATGTCTGGTAAACAATTTTATAATAACACCTAATTACAGCAACTATCTTGTTAATATAAATGTGAATATTAGATGTTAGTTTAAATAATCTTAACTAAATAGTATTTGGATATCACCTTTGCCTGTTTTGCATAATTTAGCAAAATTGGAAACTTTATAGATGTGAGTCCATCAATATTTACTATTGGGTCAAATAAATTATTTACATATCATTTATACTTAAGATTGTAAGCTATCAGAAAAATGTAAAGTTTTTTTTTTTGGTTTTGGACCACATCTGGTGATGCTCAGGGGTTACTCCTGGCATGTGCTCTGAAATCACTCCTAGCTTGGGGGACCAGATGAAATGCCGAAGACTGAGCCAGGTCCATCATGGGTCAGCCGAGTTCAAAGCAAAAGGCCTACCCCTGCACTATTGTTCCAGCCTCCAGAAAAATCTAAACTTTTACAGTAATTTTTGGAGCTCCTTATTTGGTATGTTAGTTCATTTCTGCTGTGAATGATGTTTCTTTGCAAAATTTAAATAGGAAAATCTTTGACTTCACTAGTAGTACACGAATGAAAAAACTTTTAGTTTTTGTTTTCTTCCTAAAAAAGACCAGCACACTTGGTGGGTACATCTTTAGTTTGTCTAGCAGGCATGATTCAGAAGCTCAATTATGTATTTCACTTTAGATCTGAAATTTGGAAATACTGTCTTTGAGTAAGACTTTTATTCAGATCATTAAAGATAAAGCTCATTTTAACTAAAAGTCACTCAAAACTTTTTTTTTATTTCTAAACTTTTTAACTAAAACTTTTAACTAAACTTTTAACTAAAACTCACTTAAAGAGTTACATCTTGAAAGATAACTTTGGCATGATGCATGAAACCTGCATTACATTATATAGCTCCTTTTATTCAAATTTGCATAATTGAAATAAATGAGTCTGTATATTTAACTCATCAGTCTGCTGATTTCTGGTCACATTTAATTTTACTCTGATCTAAGTTAGGTTTCATTTATATGAGACCAAGTATTCTCCCTTAACCCCAGATGCCTTGTTTTTCTTTTGATGTAGTATATAAGTAGGTCATTGTACACAATTAAATTATTTTTATTTCTGAATAGCTGTAATCTCATAGGAATAATCTGATAGAAACTATGATTTACCCATCTTTATACTCTCCTATATAGAAAGCAATTATTATTTGTTACTTGTATAATGTAGGATGAATCTATGATCTGAATAGCAGTATATGTCTTACTTTCATATTATTTACAAAAGCAACTTATTAAATTGAGATAAAATTTTATTATAATTTTTAAAAATGACCTAAGAATTTTGGTGAGGCGTGGAAAACGAGATATAAATACATCTATGAGCATGGAATAAAAATTTCTTAAAACTTTTATTTCTAGACAATAAAATTGTCATAACTAAATATTGCTTTGAGGTTCTCTAATATAAAATTTATCTTTTTTTGACCAAAATGTTCAAATTTTTTGACATATATATATTTGAACACATTTAAGGAAAATTAAAGTCATATTGAAAGTTAACAAATATTCTTTACATTTATAGTAATATCTTGGACATTATCTTTACAATATATTTTCTATCATTTCAGATAGGTAAAACTCAATCCATTTAATGTGAAAATCTCATGGACTCTGACTTAAGAAACTCTGTTCCTTAGTTATAATTTTTAGAAAATTAGTGATGAGCCAACTAAATAAATGAAGCTCTCAATTTAATTTAACTCCACATTTATTATCAGGCACCTACCTTTTAGGCAGTGAGTTTTTGAATTCACTGATGATTAAATTACACTACTTCAAATGATGTGCTTATCATTAAGATACTCAGAGATACTTAATGATATCATTAGCATTAAAATACTTAGAGCTTAACAAGAGTGGAAAACAGTGGCAACAATTTTAACTGCTTAAAATTACTCTAAGATTTTTTTCTTCCACTTTACTTTCATAGAGCAATATCTTAGTTGTTTCTCCATATCTTTCAACTCTAGTTTGGCGTCTTTCTTCATTGTGTGTTGCTTAGTTTTCACTAAAAATAATGCCCAGAGACAATAGAGATGAGGACTGGCTCACAATATGAAGTTTATTGAAAAGAGTGGTGAGTGTGGTTAGGGAAATAACTACACTAACAACTATCATGACAATCTTAATGAGTAAGAGTAGAATGCCTGTCTCAAATACAGTCAGGGATGAGGAAGGAGTGAGGGAGGGCATTGGTGGTAGGAATGTTGCTCTGGTGAAATGGGGTATCTTGTTTATGACTGAAACCCACCTATAATCATGCTTGCAATCATGGTGCTTAAATAAAGATTTTATATTAAAAGAAGAAATGTTCACTTTATAAATTCATTTTATATGATATGTAATATTAATGTAAGTAGTTAAACATATAACTAAAGAAATATTTATTGCCTCTCCAGGATATTTTAAGGAGAATGCCTTAGCTGATTATTGCCCAGATATTTTCTTTTTATAGACTATGTGCCTACCCTCTTCAGACAGATTTATAGTTGACTGTCACTAGCACATCTATAGATTGATCCAAAAGTGACTACAATAGTCTTAGACATGCTTCTGAGCTTTTTTCCTCTGAAAACTATGTGGAAAAATGAAGCTTGTTTCAAAAAGGAAAGGTTATAGTAAAGCAAAATTTGTCATCTCAGTGCTGTTTTTTTTATCAACTGAGATGATTTTCAGGGTTTTAATAATGATATTATTTACTTGGTTTAGAACAGCAGGCATATGACATGTGTGGTATCATAACATTATAGATACAGTTCTTAGATCAAAGATGATATATGCAGTTACAAGGACTGGGAGGTTGTTTAATAAACACACAATGTTAGCTCTTAAGAGAGTTTTTAAAAGTCTCCCCCCCAAAAATACAGGTAATACATTTAAGAAGATAGTAAATGTAAAATATGATTTTGAATGACGTTTAAAAATTTCTGCAATATAATTTAATGCTAGAGAGGGGAATTTTAAAACCATGGCCTAAAAAATGAATATTTGTTTTGCAGATTTAAAACAATTTTGTACTTGAATAGAATAGCTTTAGATATGGGAAGAGAGCTAAGTTATTATTTTATCTACATTTTTAGTCTATATAAATAGAAACTGAGACTCATTCAACTTTTTGATCAACTGTAGGATCATGGAATTTGAGAGGCTCAAAGAACCTGAAAGCATGTTTAATCTAACCACACATTTAAGGCTTGAATCAGTTCTTCAATGATACTAGAATTTAAAACTGAAATTTAAGGACACTGCTTGGCTTTTTTTGCTGTCCTTTGATCTGATATGTGAACATTTTCTATAGGACTGTTCTTAAGAGATGATCTAATCTTTTTTTTTTTTTTTTTTTTTGGTTTTTGGGCCACACCCAGTGACGCTCAGGGGTTACTCCTGGCTATGCGCTCAGAAGTTGCTCCTGGCAGGCACGGGGGACCATATGGGAACCGGGGGATCGAACCGTGGTCCGGTCCGTCCTAAGGCAGGCACCTTACCTCCAGCGCCACCGCCCGGCAAGAGATGATCTAATCTAAATTTAGATATAATCAATTCTTGTCATTTATGGTAGCTGTGCTTTATAAAGTGGTTCAACCACTGGGTTAATGAGTACTGAATCATTACCCCTAGGGGAAATACAAGTTTAGGTTCCTGCCAGCCTTGTCACAATATTTTTGTCACTCAATCAATACATAACTTTGTTTTATATGTGTTTCTGATTATAGACACATTATTTAATATGTATTGTTGATTTGTTAACATTGTACACACTGCCAGAAGGCACTCTAATCCCTACCATAGGAAAGTTGATTTATATATGTATTTTTTTCCTGTAACATGAAAAAAAATACCTTCACCACTAAGTATATGTGTTGTTTTAAAAAATAATCAATAAAAAGCACAATAATATACTACTAAATACATTGCAAAAGAGCATGACCATTATGAATGTGGAAATAGCAGAAATTGCTTTGTTTGACAATAAATGGGAGTTTTTGTTTTGTTTTTTTTTTTTGGTTTTTGGGTCACACCGGGCAGTGCTCAGGGGTTACTACTGGCTCCATGCTCAGAAATTGCTCCTGGCAAGCACGGGGGACCATATGGGGCACCGGGATTCAAACCGATGACCTTTTGCATGAAAGGCAAACACCTTACCTCCATGCTATCTCCCGGGCCCCTAGTTTTTGTAGCTGATGGCTTAAAATGTTGTGCAGCTTTCATCATGCATTTGTCCACAAGTGTCCACTGTGACCTTAGAAGCACAAAAAGTATTGAATTTTGGATTGATAATACGTTTATTTATCTGCTACATTTAAAAGATATGAAACCTATGAATGACTTGAAGTTTTAGCAACAGAATTCAGACTACTTGGAAACCTCTGCTTTCAGGTCAAATTGTTCTGTGCTATCTCTTGGGAATAAAATCCTTAAGAGTAGTATTAACATCTTAATTTTCTCTAAGCCAGTCAAAATTTTGTAGAGAGACATTACCAGCTCCATATTATGGTGCATTTTCGCCATATATTCAAGTGCCTTTCAACTTAAGAAGGTTCATAATGTCCTCTGAGTTTGAAAAGACTTGGATACTGGGTTGATTCACTGTTGTAAATCATCCTTTACTCTACACCATTCCATACTAGCTTTTCAACTACAACAAATCTCAGAGTGGCAATTACACAGTAAATATGGATGAAATATCATATAATTATTAGTCACCTCTGATTTTCATTTTGTCCTGCCTGGTCACAACCCATCTGTTCCATTTGGAGGGCAATACAGCAGAAACAGGTTTAGCATAGCCACTTCTTAAATTCTGTTTGTGGGAACTTCCTGCCAAATTATGATCAGAACAAAGTAACTCTCTGAAGTAAATTTTTTTACTAGTTGAAATTTAAGAGAACTCAAAATATTAACCTGCTACAAAGATGTTGTCTCTCTGAGGGGGTTCTTTGTTATAATTGTATTTAAAAACCATGTTTCTATTTTTTCTTTAAACTAAATTTTAGTTTTAGGTCTAACAAAAATTCTTTTTTGTTGATATTTTATTTTGATACCTGAGCAAGGACTCCCAGGGAGATAGCATGGTGGTAAGGCATTTGCCTTTCATGCAAAAGGTCATCGGTTCGAATCCCGGTGCCCCATATGGTCCCCCGTGCCTGCCAGGAGCAATTTCTGAGCATAGAGCCAGGAGTAACCCCTGAGCACTGCCGGGTGTGACCCAAAAACCAAAAAAAGAAAAAAAAAAGAGTTGAGGACATCAATGACTATAAACAGAAACAGGAAATACAGGCCTTCCTTTGTGCTAGCACAGTAGGTGAGTTTCATTAGGTTCACGAGTTACTGATGTTGTTTTGTTATAGCTTTTTAAAAATTATTGGGTGTGTTTAATGTCATCATATCTGCATTTGGCCAGCTTTATAGACAAAATTTGCTTTCAAAAGAGATATAAACTAAGCTGTGAATAGTTATGGGTACACCTTCCACACAGCTGAAAGCTGGCAATCTCCAGAGGAAAGGGTAGGCCAAGTCACTGCTCTGCTGAAGCCAGGCTTGTTGTGCCCATCACTTGCAGTCAACTATGCCAATGGCTCAGCTTCACGACTCATCTGCCTGTAGAGACATAAATCTGACTGAAATTCCAGGTGTGCTAGCACTTGAGTTGACATTTCCAGGACTTTATTTTTTGTGTGAGTGTGATCACCCTCTTTTAAATCTCACAATTCCAGAAGCTGAAACCAAGCCCCACTAAAGCTGCAATCTTAGAATAGTGCTTAAAATTCTTGAACCATATGGACCCATTTGTGGCTGCACAACTTTTTACTATCATCTCCATAGGAAAACACCAATTAGGACATCAATATCTATACGAAGTCACTTAATGCTCATAAAAAATAGTAACAGAATGATCAACTAGCAATAAGAGCTTACTAAACTTTCTATAAGGACTTAACGATCTCATTGCAAGACACAATGATGTTCACAACTTTTCTTGCTGTGTTGCTGTGTAGTCTTTCTTTCTTTCTTTCTTTCTTTCTTTCTTTCTTTCTTTCTTTCTTTCTTTCTTTCTTT
>PVKC010013723.1:0-22720 GCA_004027635.1 Crocidura indochinensis | reverse complement strand
ATAGAGAGGGAGGGGATATTGACACATTGGTGGCAGGACACTGACACTCCAGTGATGACTGTGTATTAGAACATTATGTCCCTGAAATACTATTAACATTATTGTAAATTATGGTGTTTATATAAAATATTTTAAGAAGAAAAGTCTTCCAGAATCTATTTCCTCCTTGCTTTCAACTGGAAACAGTTCACATACCAAAGGGGCATCATTGGGAGGGCAGCCAGTAGTGTTTCCCCATAGTTTGCGTGTCATGGCTGATAAACATTATGTAGAGAAGTAGAATATTCCTAGTCCAGTTGAGAAGAGCAGGCACAAGGGGGAGAGGGTGAAAAGCCCTGCTTCCTGGCCTAAGAATAATAATGATCCCCTGCAGTGATGAATATACCCAAAGACATGGTAGATGGAAGCTGATTCATTCATGGTAGAAAGCAAGGCAGAGAAAGATGGCTTCACACTCTGAATTGTTGAGCTAAGAGCAAGGAACATGCCTATGTGGTGATCTCAAGAGATAGTTCTGAAGATACTGGATGTTTTCTTTATTGTGACCTCCCCATATTCCCTTTTTGTAGTCTTTTATTGGGGGTAGAGTGGGTAGGGGCCATGGTTGAGGTGCTCCCAGGTGAGGCTTAGAGAGCCTGAAAATCATACTGGGTGATGCTAAGTTGATCAAATCTGTGGTTGCAGGGATCAAATCTGAACCAGGCATATGCTAGACATATGCCCTCACTGCTGTGCTAGATTCTGCCCTCCACACCAATTTGCTTTATTTGCCCTTATGGTCTCCATAGAATCTCTGATTCTCCTTTGTCTTTGAGCAGATTTAACTATTGGCTTAACTTTTGACTGTCTCATTGTACTCCCTCTTAGAATAACAAAAATCAAATTAACAATGAACAGGTCTGCTAGCTTTCTATTCTGGAATTAAGTCCTACAAGAAAAAAATCCCTGGTGAATACTACTAGTTTGTCTTTTAAAAAAATTGTATATGCTTCTACAAACAATTCAATAGGTAACATTAATCATCCCAGATCTCTTTCCCCATCCCCCAGCCAGGTTAAACATACTTGAACAAATACAATATGAGCTTTCACTATGTTGGCAAGAATGTTTATAAATCGGAGTCTGTTTACCCAAGTAGTTTAAAAATAACCTAAGTGAACTAAGTCAAGTAAGTGTTTGCCATGCTTACTAGGAATATTAGGAAGCAAAGTCCCTTCAATATCTGAATTAGCTCTGGCACTGTTTCAGGAAAGAACTGGCTCACAGCTCTTGCATAAGACTTATGTAAGAGGTTAGATGTGGTTCCTGAACCATTCCAGTTATCTACAGCATAGGGAAAAAGAACAAGTATGTTCCACTGTTGCTACTTGCTTAGCCCTCACAATTGCAATGAATTCTTTTCCCACAAGAAGTGAAGTAACTCTAATTTTTATTAAAAACCCAGTTTCATTTTTCTAGTCTTTGTCACACAAATATATAAACAAAAAACCAGAAGCAAGCAAACAAAACCAGAGAACGGGTGGTAAGAATTTAAACCAGGGAAGATATTTAAATAGGTACAATATACCATAAAATTTAAAGTTATGGAAACATCTTCCTATAGCTATCACATGGCACTGAAAAAAAAGTAAATTTCTGATACTTTATAAAAATAGTTTCTCAAAATTCAGAACTCACAATTTATAGTTAAAATCATTATATTCTGAAAAGGATTTAGATAAAATCTGATTTCCAAGGATTGAAATAATATATATGGGGGGCATGTTTGCCTTGCACATGGTCAATCTGAGTCTGATACTTAGCACCCATCTCGCCCCTGAACTCCACTTGGAGTGATCTCTGAGTGATAGTCAGGAGTATACTGTTGGATGTGGCTCAAAAACAAAAGCACACACCTTAAAAAGTAATTTCCAGGTATTTCCACAAAAATACCAGTGAAGTTCAGGCATGATTCAGAACCTTCCCCTTGATAATAAAGGTCTGCTTAGTTGTCATTTGTACTCATGCACAGTAAAGATAATCAATTAGTAATATGTATGTTCATATGTACATATATTTAAACAGCATTTGAACTTAGGCTTGTATGAGTTTTGAACCTAAAATGCTCAAGTGATAAATGTAAAAACCACAGAGTTTCTAAGTTCTTTTGAATGACCCTGTGACTAGCCCTCTTTTTTCCAGAGAAGTTTTGCAATGAGTCAATATGTTTCATGAGTCTCAGGTATCTTCACTGAGCCTGGGTATCACTTTCCATGGCATTTGCCACCTTTTTGAACTGGATTTCCAAGCAATTCCAGCAGCGCCCAGGCACTGTTGCAACAGGCCTCTCTCCCTGCCCCGACTGGCCTTCAGTCAGAAATGAAACTGCTAAAGCTGAGACAATGACCCTTTGACACCACCCTCTCTCCACTCTAATCCCGGGAACCACAGGAGTCAAGTGGATGAAATATGAGAGACTAAAGATCATACAGAACTTGAGACAACCTGAATGTTTACCTCATAGTTGCTGTAAGGAAATGACAGTATTACAGTTAAGGATGAATGTGATTGTAAGGAAATCATCTTGAAAACTCTCCCTGTCACATTATATGTCTGAGGTGATGAAAGCTCTGACAATACTATCTAGAGAAAATGGGTGTGATGAACAGGGGGAAGAGTTTCACAAAAACATTTTTCTCACAGATACATACATCCCTACAGTTAGAGAACTCCTTTATAATCCCATTAGGTGAACTTGCCCTTGAGCCTGCCTATACTCTGCCTTCCTTACAGGGAGCACTTAATCTTCAAGAAAAATTCCTTGATTTGCTGTGTTTCTGTTAAAATGTTTTATTGTGATGAAGGCAAAGTCCTAAACATCAAATAGAGTTGGAACTGACTGTTCTTATTCTTTTATTTCTCTGCAAAGAGCATTTACCTTGTCCAGTTTGAGAACCTTTGCTCCAAGAGATTTGTAGGGAAGGGATTAATTGCCAAGATGAATAGATCAAGTGGAACTCAGGTACAAAGTGATGACTGATGGAACTTTAAGGATTGGGAAGAAGCTTACACAGACTATTACCAGTCAGAAGCTCACCAAACATCTTTATCGGTGCTAGAAAGATAGTGAAACTAAAGAATGAGTCCTCCACGCATGCTATTTGAAAATCTTGAGGTAGAAAGCTCTGCTTTCATTAAATGGAATGCTTAAAACAAGTTTGGAATATTTGGATAGAGAAAATGGGTGCCTTAGAGTGGAACTTTTAATATTACCCATTTATGAGCCCTTTTATTCCTTTGGACATTTTTTATTTTGGGGCTACACCTAGTGATGCTCAAGGGTTATTTCTGGCTCTGAGCTCAGAAATTGCTCCTGAAAAACTCGTGGGACCATATGGGATGCTGGAGATAGAACCCAGGCCTGTCTCGGGTTTATCCTGGGTTGACTGCATGCAAGGCAAACATCCTGCCACTGTGTTGTTGCTTTGGCCCTCTCCCTTTTTTATTTTATTTTATTCTTTTGCAAACCTGGCCTGGGTCATATTTAAAAAGTTGTGCAAATATAGCTCATATTATAAAATAAAACACTCATCATAAAGTATAAATTTATTTATTTTTAGTTTTAGTTTTTTAGTTTTTGGGTCACACCCGGCAGCTCTCAGGGTTACTCCTGGCTCTATGCTCAGAAGGGTACCATATGGAATGCCAGAATTCGAACCACTGACTTCTGCATGAGACGCAAACGCCTTACCTCCATGCTATCTCTCTGGCCCCCAAATTTATTTCTAAAAGTTTCTCAATCCAGCCTATTCAATTATATGACCTCATATATGATAATCCACAGCTAGTTTTTGGAGTTACTGGTTGGATAGGTAAAAGACATCTGTTTGATTTATGTAAATTGAAATGTTAAGCCATTCTTTAAAGTGAAATATAGTCAGTAATAGAAATTTGAAAATGTGTAATGAGATAGACATTGCATGTAAATTTGCCAGAGAACCATAAATGGAGTAGCTATCAAGTAATTTATTGCTTTATTACATTCTGTCTTATGGTTTATAAATGTATGAGAAAATGCCATTTATTTCTACCTGAGAAGTTCTAAAGCAAACCACACTTTCATTTTCTCACCCAACATAAAAACTTAAAAACTGCTAGGGACCTCCATTAGCAGTAGATCATATACCTGGCATGCATGAGACCATGCATGGTTAAGTTTGATTCTTGGCACTGAAAAAGAATAAATATGTTGCTCAGTGCACCCTAAATATGATTGATAGCTACCAAGGCAGCTATCCCAACCTCATGCCATTGCCAAAACATTGGCTTTCCAGAAACTTCTTCCTGTGAGACCCACCATTTCAGGGCTCCCACAGTTTCCTGAATCAGTACTCTGGTGGAACTGGTTCACTTGGTTCTTATAATTAGCAATGAGGCTTTGTACTTACCATGTAGAAATCTGTCTAACTAGAGTGAATTATAGATAATTCAAAATCATTATAAACCAAAGCTATTATAACTTTTCTAAATCAATGTTCCTTAGTTCTGCTGAAAAGTAGTTCTCCCATCTTTTGTTTCGACTGGCTGGCAGGGACATCCTGTCATGGAATCATTGCTCTGTGCTGTCTAAGTCTGTGAAGTATTTTTGCATTAGTATTAGTTTCAATTTCCATTCAAAGTTTCCCCAAACATCAGTTGGTTATGTATGATCCAACTGAACTGGATTACATAAATCAGGATTATATTCAAATGAAATGAAAGATAAAGAAGGCATGTGTCATTGAGTGCATGTGGAGCATTACTCTACTCATGCTGCTTCTTGGGATGCTGTAGACCACAAGTTAACAGCTGATAGGACAAACTGGACCAATATAAACCTGTATATTTAATTTGCTGTTGTTGGGTTGGAGAATAGACAAGTAGTGCTCAGGACTAATCACAAATTAAGGGCAAGCTTTCTTCTGGTGAGTGGGATTGAACTAGGGTTGATTTTATGCAGTTCAATCATCTTACTTCCTGTATTTGCTCTCTCCAACATCTTTCATACTAAGTTTAATGAAGTTTATTTACCATCTTGATCTTATTTTAAGAAGAAAATGAGAAGCAGAATTCCTCCCAGTGAATCTTCCGATGCACACCTAGGAGAATGTGCTATCTGCTTTGGATACATGTCTCCTTTAGAACATAATGAGAGTAACAGAATGATAAATCTAGAACTCTTCCAAACTCAGGTTTATAAAAGACCTTAAGTACAGAGCTGATATGCTTTACAGTGTCAATAAAATTGTGTCTTCTGTATGTACAACAAACTTTCTTTGGAAGTTTGAGTTTAATTAGTACATGGTTTCATAGTTATTGTTCTTTATCATTTGATAGTATCTTGCATGAGAGTGCAGAATTGGCTTACCAAATTTTGTTTCATGCCTAACAGTAGGATCAATTCTATCATATAATACACAACAAGACTTTTCATTTTCTTAAATACTATTAACAGGTAAATTTCCATTCCCTTAGAGCACTAGGGTGAATATTAACAAAAGTAGTGAATGTCTAAGTCAAATTTATTTTTATATTTTCCCTATTATTCCTTCTTTTTTGTTGTTTTTACTACTATGACTTGGGATGGGGAGAGTGCCATACACAGTGTTGAAAGGTATTTACATATTTTGTGTGGTCCTCCAGAGATCACATACTGTTGTGGTGCCAAGAATAAGAAATGGCGGCTGGAATCTCACTCCACATGTGAGATGGTGCCAGGTATCAAACTCTTGGCCTCATGCCTGCAGGCAGGTGCTCTATCGCTGGACTTCCATTTCTGTTTTTATACCCAAAGACCAGTCATCTTATGCTATATTTAGAAATGAAAGAAGGAAGATCTGGAAACAACCCAGGTGTCCAATAACTGATGAGTGGATAAAGTGTGTCGTAAATACACAATAGACCATTACTCAGCTATAAGAAAAGAGGAAAATTTGCAATTTGCTGTAATTTTGATAGAAATAAAAGGTACCATGAAAAATGAAATGAATCAGAACTAAAAGGACAAATATTGGATGACCCTACTTATTTGAAGTATAAAGAAACAATGCAAAGGCTTAGTTAATTCTCCAATGGAAACAAACCCAGAGAGATGATCAAGAACTAGGAACTGTGGAGATTAAAGGGAAGGGAAGTAGGGGGCAGGGGCTAGGGAACATTGGTGGTGGGATCTTGACACTCTGATTGATGTATTGTTATGCAGCAAAACAAGTATAAAAATAATACTTTCAGTACTATTGCAAACCATAATACCAAATAAAAGCTGATTTACAAAATGTATTTTTAAGTAGAAATGATTACAATAATATTAAATATATTTTGAAATAAAAATTAAAACATTAAAAGCACAATCATGTTGATGAAAAATCATTTTTATTGAAATATATTTTGTTTTATGTCTAAACATAAGTATTTAAAAAAAAAAGATGAGCTATGAGATTTGTTGATTTGAGGACGGCACTGAATTCATACTACAACTAAGAAGATTATCCTTTGTTACTACCAAAAAGATAGTTCAAAACTGATCAAAATATATAAGAGGCCAAAGAAATAGTATAAGGAGTAAACATGCACCAACCAGAGTTTAGTTGATGGCACAGTATATGGTTTCCTGAGCATCACTGGGAGTAACCTCTGAGCAGAGTCACGAGTAGTCCCTGATTCTGATGGTTTTGACTTTCCCTTCCCAACAAAGCAAATGAGTATAATATACAGAATAATGTCCCAAAGCAAATCTATGTCAGCTCTTTCCACAGATTTTTTTTTTCTTGAGATGGGTCTCGAGATATATTAAGAAAAGCACAGGGGACGGATCGTTGGCAGAGCAGTAGTGTTTGCCTTGCATGCGGCTGACCTAGGACAGACCACGGTTTGAACCCCAGCATCCCATATGATCCCCAAAGCCAGGAGTGATTTCTAAGCTCAGAGCCATGAGTAACCCCTGAGAGTCACCTGGTGTGGCCCAAACCCCCATCCCCAAAGCACAGAAGACAAGATGGGTATGAATTAATAAAAGGACAAATGGAATTATCTATGAATAATGGCAGCAGTAAGATTTTGAAACATGGAGGCCGGGCAGTGGCGCTGGAAGTTAGGTGCCTGCCTTTCCTGTGCTAGCCTAGGACGGACCGCGGTTCAATCCCACAGTTCCCATATGGTCCCCCAGGCCAGGAGTGACTTCTGAGCGTATAGCCAGGAGTAACCCCTGAGTGCTGCTGGGTGTGGCCCAAAAACCAAAAAAAAAAAAAAAAAAAAAAGAAAAGAAAAAAGATTTTAAAACATATGTTTCATGTTTCCTTTCCTTATTTCATGAACTCTTTTACTTATTTGCAAAGTTTTTTTTATCACCTTGAAGTTCTCAGAGATTTAAACTCGGAAATCAAAAGTTTTCTGTTAAATTCAATAGCCAGCAGAAATTCTCCTTCATTCTGTATATTTTGTAGTTGAGGAGGTAAGCAAGATAAATTTATATACCACAATCTTTTTTAATAACTGATGAGATAGATTATATTTTGGTTAGGGTTGAGTTTCTAAATTCTAATTAATTAAGCCTCTCAGGATTTTGCTAACATGTTTATATTAGGTTGGGAGTGTCTCATTCACATATCATTAAAATTTTCAGTACTCTTCCAGCTCACTCTGTTCACTAACAATCCAGCATTCAATATGATGGTTAGCAGAAATTCATTTATATTAGTGAACAGTACATCTGACTTTCAGTCTTTTAATCTAAAATGCATAAATTGTTGATATGGGTAACACAAGTTTTAAAATCACCTCTTTTTTTAATTACCTCTTATAAAAATAATATTAGCTGATTGCTTACCGAATGTGGGCTAGGAAAACAGACTGTATCAAAAGATGAAATGAAAACTTTGGGGCCCGGGAGATAGCATGGAGGTAAGGCGTTTGCCTTTCATGCAAAAGGTCATCGGTTCGAATCCCGGTGCCCCCATATGGTCCCCCGTGCCTGCCAGGAGCAATTTCTGAGCATGGAGCCAGGAGTAACCCCTGAGCACTGCCGGGTGTGACCCAAAAACCAAAAACAAACAAACAAAAAAAAAAACCAAAAAAACTAAGCAGTGTATATTGCCTACGTTGACTTATTTTACAGTAAATTACTGACATTGCAGAAACACTCCTAAGATTAATCTCTATTATTGTATCCAGTCACACAGTTGGAGACTTCAGTTGACTGAAAGGAATTTAAAAGAATGCTGATTTGAGAGAACTTTTGTGCATGCCTTGAATACCCTCCTTCATTTAAATTATAATTCAACACCCTAAATCACAAAAAAAAAGTTGTCAGTTCATGAATGTTACCAGTTTGTTAGATAAAAAAAATACAAACATAGTCAAAATGGAGTGGTGCTAGAGAAGCTTTTATGTCTTTATGTTTTCAAGCATATGATAAAATTGGAAGAATAATAAGATCTATATGCTCTTATTAAAAATTAAGTATCAGCAATGTTTTCTGTATTATTCTCTCCATATATTTGCAAACACAGTTTTCCTTTCCAGCATATATTGATGATCCAGACATAATTGATTAGTTCAAGGGTGGTTGTAAAATTGATTTTCAATCTTATCATTTCTTCAATATAGATGAACTTGCATTCTCCTGAAAAGAAGTTTATTTTTATTGAACAACTGCTAATGACTATTAAGAGTTAGAGTAAATGGTCAATTTCCTTCACTAAAGCATTTACAGAGTAGGGTGAGGTGTTGGCATAATGGTCTTACCAATGATGATTAATTACTTTTTCTTGCTTTCCTTCTTGTTTCCCCCTTTCCTCCCTCCCTCCTTCCTTCCTTCTTTTCTTCCTTCCTTTCTTCCTTCCATCTATACTTCCTCTCTTCTTCCCAACCTTCCTCCCTTTCTTTCTTCTTTACTCCCTCGTCTCTCTCTTTCACCCTCCTTCACTCCCTTATTGATTACATATATTTTAATGTGCACAACATAAAAATAATGTAGCCATAAGAGAGGCACTATACCTGGAAGTCAATAGTACAATATTGCCATAAATTCCCAATTGCTTGACTCACCTTTTCTAAAAGAACTCAGAAAGAAATGTAGTATACAGAATTATTTTTTTAAATAATGCAATCTAAAATAGGAGAAGTAAATCAACTTTTCCTCTATCTTTAAATTTTCTTAGCTAAAACATGCTCTGTAATAAAGGACAAACTGATGAAGTGTAAAGAAAGCATTAAATGTACAGATATAAAATACAAAAAAAATGAGATACAAAGACAGATGGGGTTCAAAGTGCATAAATTATCTCAGAGGAAGAGGAGAGAGAAAATGTTTGGCAAATAAATGTTGGCCATTCCATACAAAGACAAATAAGAAAAGAACTTGAACAAGTAGGCTTTGCTAAATTATTGCCTCCTCCCCACAACTTCATCTAACTCATTCTCTTCCTAGTGTTCTTTGATAATAGTTCTCTCTATTTACTATTTTAGGTAGTTAAAAAATCCTATATTGTTAGAGAGAGAGGGAATTCTCTTCTACTCAACTAGGTAGGCATCCAAATTAACCTGAAAGGTATCAGTAGAAGTGCCAGAGTAATTGCACAATAGGTAGGGTGTTTACCTTGCACACAGCCAACCTGGAGTTGAAATCCTGGCATCAGCATGTCAGAAATGATTGCTAAGCATAGATCCAGGAGTAACCCCTGAGCACCATCCAAAAACCAAAAAGTGAGCGAGAGCTTGGTAGAAGAGAAATGTAAATTTAGGGGCCGGCGAGGTGCGCTAGAGGTAAGGTGTCTGCCTTGCAAGTGCTAGCCAAGGAAGGACCACGGTTCGATCCCCTGGCGTCCCATATGGTCCCCCCAAGCCCGGAGCAATTTCTGAGCACTTAGCCAGTAGTAACCACTGAGCATCAAATGGGTGTGGCCCAAAAAACAAACAAAAAAAAGAAATGTAAATTTAGTTATATACATAAGGAAATTGACATAGATGTGGATTCCAAAGCTGCTGTGAAATGAGGAACATGACCTGTAAATAAAGGAATAAAAAAGAAGTCTTGGACTTCATAGAGAGAGGCACTCATAATGTGAGTGAGAGGGACTCCAATAATAAAAACCAAGGATCAGGAAAAAATTGTTTGCCATATTGTGTAGATAGATTTCTCCAATAGAAAGGTAATTCATTTTTCTTTTCTTTTTTTTTCCTTTTCTTTTATTAAAACCATTGTGAGTTACAAAGTTCTTCATAGTTGGATTCCAGACATACAATAAATCAGGGCCATTCCTACCACCAGTGTCAACCTCCCTCCACCAATGTTCCCAGAGTACATCCTATACCACTACACTGTGCTCTCTGGCCTGTCAATATAACAGAATCTTTTAAATTTAGATTATTATAGTTAATGTCACTTGATTCTATTGTTGTTGACTTTGGCTTGGATATTTAGTTCTGTCCTTTGTTATCTTCACTAAAGAAGCCTAAGTTAAGTCACTATGACAAATGTTCAGGGTGAAAGTCTCCTGCAATATAAAATTTAGGAGTTCTATTAGATATGAACTTTTGTTTTTTTTTTGTTTTTTTTGGGTCACACCCAGCAATGCTCAGGGGTTACTCCTGGCTCTATGCTCAGAAATCACTCCTGGCAGACTCATGGGACCATATGGGATGCTGGGATTCAAACCACCGACTTTCTGCATGCAAGGAAATGCCTTACCTCCATGCTATCTCTTCGATCCAGATAAGAACTTCTTTCTATACATAAGATTTCCCCATTTTAATGTGCCTATACAAAAAGGAGCAATGCCACATGAGACTGCTGCTGCATATGGGGGTAAAAATAACAAACTAACAATCCCTATAACCTAGTTGTAGCATGAATTCAGAGCCCAAGAAACCTACCTGCTAGAATTTCATACTAAACAAACCTGAAAAAGGAGCGGGGAAAACTTCATATATATGAGGAAATGCACAGTAAGAATTATACATATTAAGAAAATGCACCTATTGGGTCAGAAGAGATAGCATGGAGGTAAGGCATTTGCCTTGTATGCAAAAGGACAGTGGCTTGAATCCTGGCATCCCATTTGGTTCCCTGAGCCTGCCAAAAGCGATTTCTAAGAGTAGAGCCAGGAGTAACCCCTGAGCACTGCCAGGTGTGACCCCCAAACAAAAACAAAACAAAAAAGAAAAGAAAATGCACCTATTAAGAAAGTACACCTAGGGCCCGGGAGATAGCATGGAGGTAAGGCATTTGCCTTTCATGCAAAAGGTCATTGGTTCGAATCCCGGTGCCCCATATGGTCCCCCGTGCCTGCCAGGAGCAATTTCTGAGCATGGAGCCAGGAGTAACCCCTGAGCGCTGCCGGGTGTGATCCAAAAACCAAAAAAAAAAAAAAAAAAAAAAAAAAGAAAGTACACCTAAAAAAAAAAGAAAGAAAATACACCTCAAGAAATATACATATCACCTTTAAGTCTTTTGAAATAGTCTGGTAGGGGAGGGAATAAAATCCAGCTTTGACCTGCTATGTAGTCTCATAAAGTCTGAAAAATGGCTCATAGCAATCATAGATCAGGATAAGTCCTCAACCTGAGAGCCTCTAGAAAGAAGAATCTGTGAAGAATCAGTGAAGGGTAGCGGGAGCAAAGGGGCTGCTGATAGCAAATCATCAGCAGTGGCAGTGGCATCTTCTTCCCGGGCTGAGACACGGTCAGCTGAGAGGCTGACTTTTCTCTTTGGAAGATGGCTGGCATTTGGTTGGGGTGGAAGGAATGTTCTGGTTCCTGAGGAGTTAAGAATTTAGGGTAAAAGAGTTCAATAGGGAGAAATAATAGGTTGAGGGTAAGAGAGTGAAAGGATAGAAAAGAATTTGTAAAGTGGTAAGCAGAGAAGGGGAAAAAGGAAGAATTATATATAACAAGGGGAAGAACTACATACAACATAGACAGGCATTATGTACAATGTTTGAACAAAGGGGGTGGTCAGACATTAGACTAACATAGAGGTGTCTACTACACACACACACACTTTGACACACAATGAAGATTAATCCATAGGTTGCAGTTGAAAAACTGAATAGGTAGAATGGGTCAGAGTACTTGAAAATATAAAAGCAGGCAGGTCAGATGGGAAGGTTTTCCAATTCCTAGGCAAATCATCATCAGTGAGAGTAAACTTTGCCAAAGAAAGGCTTCCTGGGTTAGGCTGTGCATATAGCATTCTTAACATGATAATAATTTTCGAGCCTAGAATACTAAGCAATATGGTAATGAGCACTGTAAAAGGAGAAGTCTTCACCATGATGTATCATCTAATGGGTCTTTAGAAAGGTCATTTCTGAAAAAACATTTAGTTATGGAAAATGCCCCAATTTTTATACTTCTGGATAACTATAGTTGGAGGAGCATCGAAAGTTTCTCGTGATCTTCGTGAGACCTCAGTTGGAAAGAACTTCTGTGCCTAAGAGAGATGTCGTGGGAAAACAGATCTGAATATTTTGAGGAGACTTATTCTTTATTTGTTAAATTAATCTATGTGGAATAATTCTTATATCAAAAGAATATTTTGGGGGTGTTCAATTTGGATCAGTTACCCAAGTATGTTATAATATACAACCTTAAAAATAAATCTGTTTCCTATCTAGTGTTTACAGTTCTAGTAACTCTCTAAAGCTGAAAATATTTTCATAGAATTTATCCTTGAATTAGTCTTATGAAAGAAGATAATTGAGAGAAATTAGTAATAAATCCAGTTCATTATGTTTGTTTTTCCCCAACAAAGGGTATTGTTGTTCCATTTAAGGACAGAAAAAGCAACCACAAATTTAGAGATTTTACTTAAGAGCAAGAATTTTTAACTCCCCCCCCCCAAGCCTGTGGAGAAGCTTGCTGGCTTTAAAACTGTTTTTACCATGATGATATATTTAGAAACTCAAGTTTCCAGACAGTGTAAATGGACTCGGGTCTTGGTACAAGCATGACTGATTTCAAAAGACTCTGGAAGCTTTAATGTTAAAAGTTTTAAAGAAAAGCCTTGAGCATTCAGGCAAAGTAGAACTTCCTGACCCTCCTGAAGCTGAAGTCAAAAGTCTTGAAAGCCAAGAGAGTTGTACACAGTCACAGAAAGATCTGCACTTCGCCCACCTTTTCATAGCTTGTGACTTTGCAGTAGAGAAGCCAACACAATTTCTTTAGAAAATAGCCCTCCAGGAGAAACCAGCTTGACCACTCTGCCATCACCAAGTTTCTTTTGACACTGAGTTGGCTGTGAAAGAGACAGCAGCACACTAGTGTTCACTGATGCCAATGCCACCAGTCACCAGATCACACTGGTTTTTTAGCAATTCCATGATGCTGAAGCATTCAAGGTCAACTCCAAAGGTCAACCAAATATGGTGGAGAGCAAGAGATATGTATGCAACTGTATGCATGTTACCTACACAATTGGTATACTCTTCATGGAATCCGGCTGACTTATTCTAAATTTAGCACATTTTTCTTTATAAAAATAAAATAAAATGCAAATGTAAACATTGGGTTTAGGATCTCCCCCTCCTATTCCTTCTCCTCCTTTCTTCTTCTTCTTCTCCTTCTTCTTCTCCTCCTCCTTTCTTCTTCTCCTTCTCCTCCTCCTTTCTTCTTCTCCTTCTCCTCCTCCTTTCTTCTTCTCCTTCTCCTCCTCCTCCTCCTTCTCTTCCTCCTCCTCCTTCTCCTTCTCCTTCTCCTTCTTCTTCTTCTTCTTCTTCTTCTTCTTCTTCTTCTTCTTCTTCTTCTTCTTCTTCTTCTTCTTCTTCTTCTTCTTCTTCTTCTTCTTCTTCTTCTTCCTTCTCCTCCTCCTCTTCCTGCTTCTCCTTCCCTCGATCCTCCTCCTTCTCCTTTTCCTCCTTCTCCTCCACTCCCTTCTTCTCTTCCTTCTCCTCCCCTTCTTCTTCTCCTACTCCTCCACTCCTCTTCCTCCTCTTCCTTGTCCTTATCTTTCTCCTCTTCCACTCCTTCTCCTCCTCCTCCTCTTCCTTTTCCTCCTATTCCTACTCCTACACCTTCTCCTCCTCCTCCTCCTTGTTCTCCTTCTCCTCCTTCTTCTTATTCTCTTCTTTCTTCTCCTTCTCTTCCTTCTCTCCTCCTTTTCCTTCTTCTCTTCCTTTTCCTCTCCTCTTCCTTTCTCCTTCCCTTCCTCCTCCTCCTCCTACTTCTTTCTTCTTTGATGTGTTCAACACTTACTCCTGACTCTTTGCTCAAGGATCACTTCTAGAACATTTTGAGGTACTCTATATTGAACCTATTTTCTTGTCATATGCAAGGGAAATCTACTACCCTCTTTACTATCTGCTCAGCTCTTAAAAGAGTAAAATCCTGAGTGTATGGTGTAGAGGAGATAACTCAATCCCTGATACCAAATGCCTAGCACTCCCAGGATCCCAGCTATGACACTGTACCTAAGCAGTACTGCTTGGCTATCACTAAAATAGGTTGTCCAGCTTGTCATTGACATATTTCATAAATCTGTTGAGATTTGTTTGTGAGGCTGAGGGAAAAAATCTGAACTTTTGGATGCTTTTCTTCTTTATCTCACTGACACTTGGACTTCTTTCTTTTTTCTTCTTCCTTTCTTTCTCTTTCTTTCTTTCTTTCTTTTCTTTCTTTCTTTCTTTTTCTTTCTTTCTCTTTCTTTCTTTCTTTCTTTCTTTCTTTCTTTCTTTCTTTCTTTCTTTCTTTCTTTCTTTCTTTCTTTCTTTCTTTCTTTCTTTCTTTCTTTCTTTCTTTCTTTCTTTCTTTCTTTCTTTCTTTCTTCTTTCTTTTCTTTCTTTCTTGATGCTTGGGAAGTTATGCTGTTACATGGTGCCAGAAATTGAAAGCCCTTGCATGTGCCCTAACCCTGCACTTTGGTCCTTGACTAATCATTCATTTCCTAAGTATCTCTTTTAGTTTATTTTTCACTAAAGAAAATTAATCTAAATTATGAGCTACTTACATATACTTGTGAAATATTAAATTTAGCTAATAGAATATTGTATTTTATATAGAATTTTATGATTGTTTTTAAACTAAAATACACCTGTCAAAACAAATTTAAAGATAATAGAGAACTTAATCATTGATGACACACAGTAATCATAACACAAATTTCTCATAAATCATTGTGTTGAAAATCTGAAATAAATATAATATTATATTCTAATGATATATCCATATCCAATCAAACAACGAAACTGGAGTTTAAATATATTGAAATACTTTTTCAAAGGAAGATATCTAAGTGGCAAACCCAGGCTTTGGATTCAAAGCCTAATCCTATATAACATACTGACTTCCAAAATTAATATTTTTCTATGTAAATATTAAGAATCAGTTTAATATTCATCACTTCTAGAAGCTAACTTCTCAGTAGTTGCTTTCTTTTTTGGGGGGCCACACTCGTTTGATCCTGGCTAAGAGCTCAGAAATTGCCCCTGGCTTGGGGAGACCATATGGGACAGGGAGGAGTGGGGGGAATCGAACTGCCGTCCTTCCTTGGCTAGCGCTTGCAAGGCAGGCACCTTACCTCTAGCACCACCTCACCAGCCCCTTAGTAGTTGCTTTCAAGTGAGAGAACAGCTGCCTAGCTAATCTGTCTGGTTATAAAATGAGAGGATGAGGAGCCAACTGTAGAATTCTCCTCCTTTCCATTATTTTCCCCACATCCTCTTGCTATTAAATTTCTTACGTTTAGGAACCAAAACATTCATTTAGCTCTTTGCCATACTAGTTACTTTTTAGATGTGTTTGTTTTATCCACTTATGCCATCATCCACTGCAGGACCCAAAAATTGTAAATTTCTCCAACTCCCTGCCCTCCTCTGTTTGAAAGTCCTTCTCTGAAGAATACTCCCTGCCTTCCCTTAAGTTACTGTGTTGCAGAATTTGTCTCTATTCTTTTTTTTGTGGTTTTTGGGTCACACCCAGCAGTGCTCAGGGGTTACACCTGGCTCCATGCTCAGAAATTGCTCCTGGCAGGCACGGGGGACCATATGGGGCACCGGGATTCGAACTGATGACCTTTTGCATGAAAGGCAAACGCCTTACCTCCATGCTATCTCCCAGGCCCCTGTCTCTATTCTTGATGATCAGAGATGCTGGAGTTTCAAACACAAACAACAGAATAATACGTATCATAGATTCTAGGACTGTTCCAGTTAAATTTTCCAATATAATTTATTATTTGTATAGTTGATGTGAGAAAGATACTTGACATTTGAGTGTCAACCACAAGAATTATAGTTCTCTACATTTAGTGGCATAGAAGACGTAAAGCCTTTGAACTAGATCCCTTGTTCCTTTATGTCTCCTTTTTCTTCATATGCTAACCTGAAGATCATAAATAAGATAACTGCCTCAATCATTGACATGCCAGTTTTTCTTTTTTGGTAAAGGTGTTTATGGGACCGAAGGATTAGGCCATGCCTGGCAGTGCTCAGTTATATTTCCTGATGGTGATGGAGGAAGATATGTGATACTGGGGATCAAACTGAGGTCAGATGTCTGGAAGATAAATACCTTAATTCTTGTGTTATCTCTGACCCAAAGCCAATTTTATTTGACATTCTTCATTGGCTTCTCTCTGTATTTCTGTAGCTCTGTAACTTCAAGTGACTAATTCATCTCTGCTTTGAAGATTTAAGATCCCAATCTCATGCTCCTACACTTCCAATGAGAAGAAATCAGGTGTCCTGTAAGGGTTTTTTTTTGTGTGTTTCTTTAAATTAGAGTAACTTATTTATGAGGTATACCATGTAGTGTTCAGATTTTTTGGGACTACTCTGGTAATGTTGGACCTGGTGTTGCTTGAACCTAGTGATACCAGGGAATAACTGGGTTATCTCAGTAGTGCTCAGGGAATTGTGTGTTGCTAGCAAAAGAATTTAGGGAATTTATATGCCCATACTTAAACCTTTTGAACTATCATCTATTTACCCTCATATTGCCTTTACCATGAGCTTGGTTTTAGTCTGTTTTTCTGGTCCTTAGATCATAAATATTTTAAATTCTTTTTCCAAGTAAGGCCAATGAGTCCTTTCCTTTTAGTTGAGGTTTAAGATAGAACAAATTACATTTATTTGATAAATACTTAAAATATATTTGGAACAAAAAAAGCATATATATGAGCAATATATTTAATATAGAGTTTAGGGTGCTTACCTTGCATGTACCCAACCTGGGTCCAATCTGTGGCTCCCAATAGAGTCCTCTGAGTCCTTCAGATGTGATCTTTGATTGCAGAGCCAGGAGTAAGCTTTGGACACTGCCACATGTGACCCCCAAACAAAATAAACACAACAACAAAAGTATTGTTTTTCTGCAAATCTTATTCTTTTAATGTGACGGGCCTCTTAGGAAATTTCTTTTTTAAAATCTCTAGAAGATCAAGTTTTTTCTAAAGTAAGGCAGCAGTTTTACCTCATGAAAAATATTTGTTTTAGTAGCAGCCATTTGGATTTCACACTATTTACAAGTCTGCCTTAGACTGAGAGGAAGGGGAGAAAAAAGTGTTATGACCTGCATAACTTCAGAGAAGAACCATTCTTCCCCATTCATAAATAAGTCCTGTGTGCTACTTTGCATGTACTAAGCTAGGATCCACATCTCCACTTCTGAATTAACAAATAATTATTTTTAGTTATTTATGACAGCCTATCTCCAAAAAGAATTTGAAGTAGTAGTTCAAACAATTGATTAATAGCCATTGGAAAAACACATTTTAATGCCCAAATCAGTTTTTATCTAGAAGCAGGTTTCACTAAACTAAACATAATAGTTGATCAGTGCCAGGTCTGAGCTAAAAATGGCTTGGGAACACATATTAATGCTAATTATGTACTTTCTGAGTGCTGTAAATACAAATGTACCTCCAAAACTACATAATAGAGCAGGTAACAGCAAACTAGACCACTGCAATTTTGAAAATGTTGACAGCTTCAGAAATAAAAGACATCTGTATAACAAAATACACAGTTTGTCATTTAATATGAGTCACTGCTTGCTCAAATAGAAATTCAGTCTCCCTACAGCGTTTCCCTGTAAAATCAAATGTGACACTGGCTGATTTGTTTTCTTCCAGCCTAAAGAATTATCATGCTAGGAAAAATCTTTGTTTTACACATGTACACAAGTAGTCAAAGACTTTTTTTTCTTATTCCTCAAAAATACCTAGAACTTTGGGAAAATATAATGTTACTCTATTTGGAATATTTTTAATGGAGGCTTACTCTTTTAAAATTTTTAATGCTAAGATATTGATTAAAGAGATGCTAGCTCTAGCCAGCATGGGGTCTGGAGAGACCCCAGGTCGAAGGCCTTCTCCCTAGCTTGGGGGTGCTGGGAGCCTTGGTAGGCCCCCAGCCATCCCCTCTCCTGCCCCCAGCCCCCAGGCCTTCCCTGAGTACCAGCCCAGGTGGCCAGAAATGGTGGGTCCTAACTTGGGGGGTGCTGATAGTTGCTCAGATTTACTAAGGTAGTCTCTGGCAATTTCTTTCCAGGCTACATGTTGAAAACCGCACGGAGGCTATTTCCCCCGCACGCACAGAATATATTAATAGTATTCCCTATCCTCAAGTTATGTTTTGTGTATTCTGCCCTTTCACACACCCCCGTAAAGCTCATTTTTACTTCTTAACTCTCTCACCCCCAGGCATCTGTACCCCCATTTACCTTTTTTAACTTCAGTACTGCACAATCATAATCACAGATCAAAGTGCTGCACTGCATTTAACAACCCCCAACTATTTCAAAAGACATAAAATGGACATGTATGGCTTTTGAATATTTTATGTCTGTTTTCTTTGACAGCTATAACTCTTACTAAATATTCTCTTATACAGTGATGATTTTTCCCACCTTTTATTTTTCTTCTCTTTGTGAACTGTTCAATAAGGAATTTTGGTGAAAGTGTCCCTCAGTTTAATGCTTATGTTTGATGTGTATCATGGGAATTGTTGGACTTGTTCTTGCAGCCCCCATATGGGCCGATAATGCCACAAGGCTTTGTTTCTTTTTTGCACAGGCACATTAAAATGGGAAAATGCTATACATACAAATAATTTCATATTTGATAGAGATAGGAACACACAAATCTTGTAGTGCAATGGGACCTTACACCCTTAACATTGACATAATGACCTGGCACAGGCCTCAGAAGAATGGGCATTTTCCATTCAGCCCTGAACCAGGGAAGCTATCTACGAAACATCCAACTTCTTTTATAACATCACCTGGAAGCAATCCTTTACCACGGAAGACCCTACCACTGTTCTGACATTGACCTGCTCAAAAGAGACTTCCCTTAGCACTAAGAAGACTTGACAACAATGACCTGCTTACAGGACAGGACTCTCTACATTGCCCTGTAATCATGAGGTTAAACTAGAGGACACTCCACACCATCCTGACTTCAATGTAGGATATGCAGATTCCAGGATCTTTAATACAGAAACATGATACCAACAACAGAGACTGTGTGAAAAATAAAAGTGTATTGGCACTATAGACAATGACTTGGATTGGACAAACTAGTTTTCCTGGAGCCTAGAGTTGGTCTTAAGCCAGGAAACTTCAGGGGTAGGGTCTTCTAGTATTTAGGCCAAGGCTTTTCCTTTCCATGTCCCTCATATTTTGGTGGGCCTATGCAAACAATAACTGCCACTCTAACACCATTTTTACTGTGCTCCTTTGACTCTAATCCTTAAAAAAAAAACACTTAAACTTTTGAGGTTAACTTTAATATGCATGTGCAGGGAAATGTAAAAAAAATACTATGCCTTCAATGTTTAAGGAGTTACATAAGTTTTATGGCCTTAGATTGCTTTGTGTACTGCTAAAAAATATTATAATGTACTAAAATCTGGGGACTTGAGGGAAAAGTAATTGTACAGGAGTTCTGTTTTATTTTTCTTAATGTTCTTTGGCTGAAAGTTCAAAATTAAGGTATCAACAAGGGAATTTTTTCTGAGAATTCTGTTTATAGGTGATTGTCCTTCCACTGTAACTTTACCTTGTCCTCTTTCTTTGCATCTTTGTTCTCATAATTAAAAATAAAAATATAAACAAAGATTAAAGATGCAAGTTAAAAGACATTTTGTGTTTATGGATGGGAATAAATATAGTAAATGTCCATAGTTTTCAAAACAACCTTCAAATTCATTGCAATCTTCATCAAAATTCCAATGGTATATTTTTACAGAGCTAGAAAAAGAAATAAAACCATTAAAACTTGAAATAGAACTAACATTCCTAGAATTTGTAGAAAACACTAAAAAGCAAAGATAGTCAAATAAATGTTGAGAAAGAACAAAGCTAAAGGCATTATGCTCACTGATTTAAAAATATATAAAAGCAATAGTTACCTTGAGAGTATAATAGTGGTTTAAGGGGAAGGGAAAATAGTGGTTTAAAAGCAGACACCTAGATAAATGGCACAAAGAAGCCAGAAATAAACACCTACGTATAGATGACCAATCTATTAATTTATGACAAGGAGCAAGAATATATAATGGGATAAAGGACATTCTCATCAACATGCTGAGAAAATTGGAGATCCCACACAGAAGAATAAAATTGGACTACTGCCTTACATTGTACCAAGAAATGAATTCAAGATTTGAATGTAAGGTGAAAATAATAAACTAGAAGAACTTAGATGGCATTCTTAACTGACAAAAATTCTTTTTTTTTTTTTTCTGGTTTTTGGGCCACACCCAGTGACACTCAGGGGTTACTCCTGGCTATGCGCTCAGAAGTTGCCCCTGGCCTGGGGGACCATATGGGGCATGGGGGATCGAACCTCGGTCCTTCCAAGGCTAGCGCAGTAAGGCAGGCACCTTACCTCCAGCGCCACTGCCCGGCCCCTGACAAACATTCTTTTTTTTTTTTTTTTTTTTTTTTTGGTTTTTGGGCCACACCCGGTGATGCTCAGGGGTTACTCCTGGTTATTCGCTCAGAAGTCGCTCCTGGCAGGCATGGGGGACCATATGGGGAACCGGGGGATCGAACCGCGGTCAGTCCTAGGTTAGCACAGGCACCTTATCTCCAGCGCCACCGCCCGGCCCCTGACAAACATTCTTAACCCAAAAAAGTACTCATTGTTGAATGAACAATTACTCACAAACTGAGTTATCATTTTGATTTGATTTTGCTGATTTCCAGTGATGTATAATTAATACTAGAAAGCACATAAAAATCTCCTTGGAGGTCTTTTTTATAGAAATGAATTAATTTTTTTAAGTTAGCAGTCGCCATCCACCTAAATAGTGTTTTTAGATATTTTTCCTATTAACTCATAAAATTTTAATGCCATAGATAATTTTATGTATTTATGTACTATATATCTGCTTTATACAGAAAAATGTAAGATATATTCACCTGCTAACAATCTTTCCACTCCCATTGCCTTCTATTGAGCATGCATCATCAGTACCCACAATGAGTACAATTAGAAACGTACTTCATTAAATAATATACTGCATTTTGTCTATTGTCTATTGAATCAAATCTCTCTGAATATTGAATCAAAGGAGAAAGGAAGTGATATTTTAATATATTTATTTTAATACCTTGATTACAAGTATGATTGTAGTTGGGCTTCAGTCATGTAAATAACACCCCCCTTAACCAGTGTAACATAACCATCACTAATGTCCCAAATCTCCCTCCTCACAACCTCACCCCCGCCCGTACTGTAGAGAGACTTTATACTTACCTCATTCATTCACATTGTTATGATACTTCTCAATGTAGGTATTTTTCTATCTGGACTTACCACTCTTTGTGGTGAGCTTATGTTGTGAACTGGATATTCTCTCGTCTCTTTTGTCTTTTATTTTTCTTAAACCCAAAGATGAGTGAGATTATTTTATTTCTATATCTCTACCTCTGACTTATTTCAATCAACATACTAGATTTCATGTACACCCATGTATAGGAAAATTCCATGACTTCATAACTCCTGATGTATTGTGTATATGCACCAGTTTCTTTAGCCA
The DNA here is from genome assembly GCA_004027635.1 of Crocidura indochinensis. NCBI lineage: Eukaryota > Metazoa > Chordata > Mammalia > Eulipotyphla > Soricidae > Crocidura > Crocidura indochinensis. The sequence goes on along the minus strand of PVKC010013723.1, from coordinate 722 downwards.
TTCATCAATTGAAGGGCATCTTGATTGTTTCCAGAGTCTGGATATTGTAAATAGCAGTGCAATGAATATAGGTGTAAGGAAGGGATTTTTGTATTGTAATTTTGAGTTCCTAGGGTATATTCTTAAGAGTGGTATAACTGGATCATATGGGAGATCAATGTCCAGTTTTTGGAGGAATCTCCATATCGCTTTCTATAATGGTTGGACTAGATGGCATTACCACCTGCAGTGAATGAGTTCCTTTCTCTCCACATCCCCGGCAGCACTGCTTGTCCTTATTCTTTGTGATTTGTGCCAATCTCTATGGCATGAGATGGTACCTCCTAGTTGTTTTGATTTGCATTTCCCTGATGATTAGTGATGTGGAGCATTTTTCATGTATCTTTTGGTCATTTGTATTTCTTCTTTGTCAAAGTGTCTGTTCATTTCTTCTCCCCATTTTTTGATGAGATTAGATGCTTTTTACTTGTAAAGTTCTGTCAGTGCCCTGTATATTTTGAAAATTAGCCCCTTGTCTGATGGGTACTAGGTGAATAGTGTCTCCCATTCAGTGGGTGGCTCTTGTGTCCTGGGCAATATTTCCTTGAGGTGCAAAAGCTTCTCAGTTTAATATATTCCTCTCTGTTTATCTCTGCTTCTACGTGTATGGAGAGTACTGTTTCCTCCTTAAAGATGTGTTTACTCTCAATGTCAATGAGTGTTTTACCAATGTGTTGTTCTAT